>MU966873.1:9968-20655 GCA_036418165.1 Cooperia oncophora | reverse complement strand
GCCCTGTCACATGCCCGATTGGATGAGTTTGCTCTAGCTTCACAAGAATTCACAGGTCTACCGGAGTAAAACATGTAAGCTGGAACTAGTGAAGCGGCAAAAGTGCGACATGCCCCAATTGCGCCAACAATCTTTTTCTCTTCAATCTTATGGTACCACGATAATATCTCCATTTTCTTGTAGGGGTTTGGCTTTTTTAGTTGCAAACGATTCCTATCCGATCGTGGGGAAATATCTTTGACAATGAGGTTAGCTCTCGCCAGAGTGCTTCATTGTTTTTTTTCGCACGTCGAAAGTTTGCCCACCATCTACGTCCGCTTCGTCGCCACCACGTTCCCTTCCGTGACTCTTCGCTCTCTCTGCCCTCTCAGTTCGGAACGCGTCTATCAGTAAACATTGCAAAGGTTACGGAAAGGCACACAAGGGACCGTTGTGAATAGACATTCGGACGCGGACATACGTGGGGGACCATTTGGTCGCGCGTCTTTGTTTCTTCTCTCAAGGCTGCGTACATACTTTGCGTCAGCGTTTCGAGCGATTAGAAAAGTATAGGTGTAGGTCTAGCGTTTCGAGCGCACGGCAGAGTTTTGAGCGTTTCGCGGGCTGTCTTGAACTTTTTGTGGGCAGTCGCTGGAAACGCTGGCGTTCTCTCAAAGCGCTAGAACGGTATCTATACCTCCCTGGTCATCAGAACGCTAACGCAAAGTATGAACGCATGGGCGATGGTCTCCAGAGAAGATATAATCCCCACTGAGTCTAACAATAAAGCATTTGACCAGATGTGTTGAAGAAAACATCTCCAAGAGCACAGTGGTGTTGTTGAGTGAATCCCTTCCTTCTCCTCATCTTGAGTATAATGCGTTATCCGGGTCTCGTTCCACGAGAATAATCGAATTATTTTGCAGGAAAATCCGTAATCGCATTATGCCGGTTGCTGTGGACTTTGATCAACTGATCGGAGAACCTCGGCGTGTACCAGGCATTGGTTGGGCAGTTCCATGTGATGTAGTGGGACTGGACAGCAAGAAGGCGAAATCTGTGAAGGTGCATTATTTCGTTAGAAGCGTTGGAGAGCCAAAGCGAGGGTATTTTACGTTTTATTGTTGTATTCTGCATTTTGAAAATGGAAACACAGTGCCAGGCGTTTGCCAAGTCAATAGGAGTCGCAAATTCACTAGTTATCAGTTGTGTCAACGGTTGCAATAATCCTCTTTTCCATTCCTCACTTATTCTTTATTTGTGTCACCTGCCTTTTCCAGACCGTTCCCGCTGCCAGTGGACGTCGAGGAATCATCGACGGGGAGGAAGGGCGTGACTGGTTGCTGCCCTTTTAGTCGTGGTGTCTAACATAGGACAAGTGTGTGTCTGTTGGGCAAGATTTGCAAATGCGACTACCTTTTGAAATTTGCTACTCTGATACTCGCCCGCTTCTTCTCTCATCCTACCCATTCAGTCTCGGATTGACTTCCATAATTTCCTCTGTTTCTGAAAATTGTCAAGCTTAATTCCAGAAGCAGGTAAGTCGAGGCAACCGAAAATAATTTCTCTCGAAGTAAGCACTATCCCCGCGCTGGAGACTCTTATACCTCTGCCCATACGTCCTGTTTGTGACTGCGTTTCTGACAGTTGGATCGAAACTGTATCGTTCCCTCTCCTTTCTAGCTCAACACTCATGTTGTATAAGTGGAAGGAACAGCCCGAGGTCATATTATTGAAGAAAATGAGTATCGCTGCACCAGGCGCTTTGGACCTAACTGCAACGAGGTAAATTACCCAGTAGATTTCTGTGCTCGAGGCGCGTATAGAAGTTAGTTCATCTCGTTTAATAAGTGTGAAAGAAAGCTTACCGCGCTTGATCGTGCTACTGCTTGACATCCCATGTCGTTGATCGTATTGGTCCAGCGGTCTATTCTCATGTTCATTGCCCTAGAGAACCTTCCACTCCAATTCTCCTCGATGAGAAAATAGCATGAAATCAGTGGGTAATGGGGAAGCAAATTGAGGAGTGGGGATAGCGGGTCGTGGGAAAGGGAATAGCGCAGTAAGTGGCATATCCCTAATCGCTCTTGAACTGCGTCAGCATTTAAAACGAATAGATTTAGGATCTACGGAATCTAGCCCGCAAATGTGCCCCATCGTGATATTTTCTTGGGCTTAGCAAAAAAAGGATAAATATTCAATCCATTTTTGTTTCGTGCCATTGATTAGACTCACCACAATCGGAAATACTTCGAATGTTAATCCGGCCTATACAACGACTTGCGGGAGTACATGCTGCACAAACGTAGTACAGTGGTTGTACTGCAGCTTAGCAAATAGATCAGTAGGGTTTCTTCGAAAAGTACCGGTGTGTCAATCGGTTCAATTTCCTGAAGCATCAAAATTTGCTTTTTGAGACAAGCTGCCTTTCACTCACCCTTCTAATCGACGATTCGTTTTTCATGATCCACCGTTGCATTGTCTTCCCTCACTTCAAATATGCGCGGAAAATCGCCGACTGAAGTGGATAGTGATGACGAGCGGCATCGGCTCCCATACTCCACCCACGCTCTCTTCACGGTGCAGCTCATACGCGCCTACCAAGGTCCCGCAACGAAACACGCACTCAGTGGTAGAGAGCAATCAGAAGTGAGAGGATGCTGACAAGCAGCGCGTTTGACCACGATAGGCGCGGTTTGCTGGGGACGTGAGCAATGTTTATAAGAGTTTAGCGTGGCTGGCCGGACGTGAGGGGAGTTTTATCTTAAAACATTGCTCAAGTGAGAAAAGTTATTCATACGTGTGCTTTGGCGTGACTTGGTGATAGAAAAATGAGAGGTAGTAGTGAGTCTTTTCCAGATTAATCATTAAATACTCATTAATCATTAAATACTCGAGGAAAAATCATTGGCAAACGCCTGACCCTGTTGGGTACACATCTAATCTCAAGACTGGAATTTTCTGTAGCATTTATAATGCTCTTCATAACTGCAGGTTCGTTTCCACCCATCACTTGTGGAGCTGAGTCGTGCGGATCAATCGATCACATCTGCCGCGTTGAGGGATGCTCTGAAGGTTAGTTCGATATGGGTTTTCAACATGCGAAACAACGATTATTGTGAATTAGTTCTTAAAGTGCCTTCATACTTTGCGCCAGCGTTTTCAGCGACTAGGAAAGTATAGGTATCGATCCAGCGTTTTGAGCGTCCGTCAGCTTTTTCCGCGGGCATCATTCCTATGCATTCTTAGTCGCGAAAACGCTCAAAACGCTTACGCTTAAAAAGCTGGTGAACGCTCAAAGCTCTGAATCGATATCTATACTTTCGCAGTCGCTCAGAACGCTTAAAAAAGCTTGAAACACCTGCAGATGCTATAAAAGTTGCCGCAAAGTATGAACGCACCCTTTCTTCTGTTAAATAAGTAGGTGTGGATTAATAGACATTGCCTCCGATTCATTCAATGGAAAAGATTTGTTAGCGGTGATATCCCCATCCATTTCTGGTGTGGGCTCACAAGGAGAAGAGTGCGGCGATGTTAGTACTGCTTCGTATGCTCGAGCGGTCATCGTCAGGCTGCGCATAATTAAATTTACTTGCAAAGGATTACCACAATGTAATTAGGCGCAAGTACGCGATCACCAGCGAAGTCTGGATTGCGCTGAAGACCTTCAACAGTGCAAAGATCCAACGCTGCGGGCCATTCATAACGTTTTTACTGCGCTTGCTGGTCCACGCAGGCATATGGAACCGTTGGAAAAAGCGCTCAATTAGATTGCGACCACCTGTCGACAGCGAGGTGCAAAGAAAAGGCGTCCAAATGCGTAAAGGTACGCTTTCGTTAGAAATCGGTGTGCGTTTCCCTGAACCACAGCGAAAATTGTAGTCTTGAAGGGCGGAGAACTGGATGGACTGTGCCGGGTTTTGTGCTCGTCGTGAATTTCATCGAATGGAAATTTAATGAGTACCCCTACCGACTTCTATCAGCGGTAAAGCAGTTAGCAGGAGTAGAAGCCAGTTAGTGGTTAACTGTTGTTTGCAACTGCAGGTCGAGTATGATGTTCCTTAAAAGTTGAAATGTCGGTTTCCCTTGTCCTGGATGTAACCCGCGAACGTGCATCTTTTCAACCTCCATAGGTTTCGACTATCGTGAAGTTGAAGGGTGACTGGTCATAATTATTCCACGTTCAAGTCAACCTCAAGGTGGTCGGCCCCGAATCGCGGCGGCTGAGATCAAGGTGAGCCACCGTCTAGGCCGTTCAGCGTTTTGCTGGTTGAGTGAAATTGTCTTCGGGAACGCTGAAGTGTTTGGAAGGGAAGTCTCAAAATTTTTTTTTGTCCGTTCCACGCTCTGACGAAGGCAAAGACGCCGAAACGTAGAATAAGGCTATTCATCTGTATCACCTGTGCTCCCGTTGATCATCGAGTTCCTCGAGCGGGCGCCAGTAAGTCTGCCATTAGGTTAAATTTTGTAAACTCGAAGTTATACAGTCATTACAGCATTGAGTACATTCATTAACTCTTGCCAATGAATGATTGCCAACGAAATTATCAGAATTGGTGGAAGTCCAATTTAACCAGTTAAAGACCCTTACCATTGTCTTAGATGCAAGAAATGCGCTGAGGTGTGGAAGTGGTGCCAAGTCGTGAACCTCAGAGGCACGCTCCGCTTTCATTCGATGTTCCAGCGCGTTCCCCAGATATGGTAGCTCTCCCTGCAAAAATGGAGAATGTACTAATTTCGCAGCTCGAAGTACGTGAGGAAAGCACGGCCGGCGCGAGCCCCGGCAACGCCCCACTTTCATTTTTATCAGTGTGCGGTCTCCTAACTCTCCATTTGAATGATTAGAGTGGACTGATAAAGGAAAGTTCTGGCACCAACAGGTGAGAACTCGTCCGACCACGCCCACTGTTCGTCTTATGCAAATACAAGCGCGATTCAGCGTGAGTTCTACAGCATATTTCCGGCGAGTATTTTATGCTTTTCTTCATTGCTGGACCACTTGCTACTCTGTCAAGCGAATTTGAGTGGCACAGTTCGTTATTTTGTAACCCGGGGCGTCTCTTCAAGTGGCAGGACCACCCAAAGTGACTGACCTGCCTTGGGTCTATGACGAGACATCGCTCCCACTTTACTGCTGGATTATAGTAATTGGGCGCTGTCGTCTGCTCAAGGTGACCTCAGTATTGTTTTAATGTTTAGCGGCAGATGCTGTATTTCTAGTTTTTTTTGTCACTTCGACTGTTCCATTTTTCACTGGCCTTAATACTTCCTTTGGTCTGATATAGAAGTGACCGCAACAACTTTCTTTTTCAGTACTTGGACGCATTGTTGGAACATGGTGAATGGACACGTCATGTTGTGAAAGCCGTTGATTCGCGAATTGGTCATCTCGATCGAATCGTGCATTTCATGACCCTGCGACATCCCTCTCTGATAGTCACTTATCGGAGGTATGGTAATGATTTCCCCACATCTATCATTTTCCTACATTTAACATTACAGTCTGGATCTGATGTGGTCTCTTCACTCGGAACCCTCACATACTGGCAGTGCAAAGTTGGAAAAATCCGTCACGGAGGCACGCTGTTCGCTACACAATCATTCCGTTGCTACTGGTGTGGTTGCGAAGGTTGAGAAGATGAAAGGTTCGTTATTTCCTTCAGTTGTTCAGTTGGCGAACTTATGTGTGCATGAGTGGGGAGACGGTCAGCACTACCGTGACTTGCCGCTCGTCGCGTGCGGCGATGAACGCGGCGTTTCCTTAACTTGCAGCCTGTCGATTTTAGCACTGAACTTCATGTGACATTTATGGTTACTTTGGTCATACAGTGTCCATTGCCGCCAGCACGGCAGCACGACCCAGAAACATCGTCACTCGCGGGCGCGACGTCGCACGCGACACCCACCAGTGCGACGACTGGGCTGAAACGATGTACACAGTTTTGAAACTTATTCTTTTGGTCACAGGATTGCGCATATTACGTAGTGGTAAAGCAATCGGAGTTGCTCTTGCACCGCCATGAGTTTGATCCCCTCACTAACAAGTGCAGCCAGTCCTTTATGGTCGTCTCTTTTGCACTTGCTATCTCTGGCATGAGCACTGACGTGAACATTCCACTCGTCACTTTTACGACCAGTACTTGTTGCAGTGTCTGCGTGTCATTAACTAAAAACGTCATTCATAGCTCAAACATAATGATCGATCCATGTCTGGGTTTTTTTTCTGTTTTTTAATTTTTTTTTTGCCTAAAAAGTGTTCGATATTAGTCAAGGCACTCCAGTCATGAGATTGTTTTTATAGGATAACGTTCAATTATCACATAAAGATGCAACATAAAGCGCTTGAGCTTATGAGAGCGCTTGAGACGTACACCCTGGGCACGGGACCCTGAAATTTTCACTGTCAAGAGTGACTTCGATAACAGAAGTCGGGGAATGATAAAGGTCCTAATCAGGCAGCTCCTGCTATTGTGGGGAAGGGGGGGGGGTATGCGAAACTCGACGTCCCCTTGAAATTTCCTGCTCTGGTACCCCCTTGCCCATCCCCATCCTACCTACCAGCTCCCTAAATTCTCCCGATTTCCTAACGTTTCCCGGGAGTTTTTTTTCCTACAAACTCCTTCACCGTCCAGAGTGACTTGTACAAGGAAGGCCGCCTACGAGTTTTTAGCGCGTGACTGTCTATAAAAACCTCCCTCATTGCGATGCAGTCTGGGAGAGCACAGTATCGAATCATATACTTCATAATTTCAACAAGTAGTACCGCTAAAAACTGAAGATTTCATCAACTAGAAATCACTTTAATCCACATTTACTCCTTCAGAACTTAAAAAAGGGACTTTGATTGAATGAAAATTCTTAAACACTTATTTTTATGCTACCTATACTTCGCTTATGTTCCTTATTGCTTTCAAAATGTGCATATCCATTGAGTACGTGCAATACTGATGGAAATTTAATGACTCGTCGCGGCACGGTATGAAGTGTGTGAGCAGTGTTAATCGCCTTTGTAAAGCGCTTTTACACCGCCGTTGTTCTCGGATGCATGGCGTTCCATCTTTTTTTTTCTTAGGCCATTACGGAGTCCATCTCCATTCCCATTTTTCATAATCATCTTTTTGAATGCAGATTCTGCAGTTGCAGTTCATAGTGGGGTGTAAAGGGAAAAATGTCGATGCTAGCTGACTTGCAGATGAGGAAGGAAAGAGAAAGTGACCGGCTTTTAAGGCCCTTTTCCTTGCAGTAGGTTGTGATTACTGAACGAGCATGAGTGGCCGATATCAATTGCAAGACGCGGAAGGCGGCTATACGCGAAAGAGTGCGTGAGGGAGACCAGAAAACAGAAGTCTAGGAGGTTACAATGACATTGTCACGGCGGGGACGCGGGCAACTTAGTCCTTCATGGGCCTGACCTGTAGCGTGCAACCCGCTTTCTGTGCACTTCCAACCCATGGAAAAGGCGTCCCCGTATCGGTTGTGAACCGAGGTTACCTGATTGAGGTGGCACTGAACACTTCGCTATCTGCACAGTTGTTTTAAAGATGATAACACTTACACGTTGCCATGGTTGCAGTGCGGAAACAATCATTACATGCCTAGGTTCCATTGTGGACCTACCGACCACCATCTTCACTTTAAACTTTGTTCTGCGGGCGGAACTGGTGATTGTTTAGTGCTGCCGTTTATCCGCTCGTGATCCGCGTACAGATTCCGCATTAGATCCCACGCAGACCCACTGAGTTCCATCCCCTTTGGAGCCAGTAACTTCGTAAACACTGAAGAGCTAAAATCGCTTTGAAAGCTGCTGTGGTTTCGAATGGACGTCCCAGACAGGTATTATTCAACACTGAGGGTTTCAAAAGCAGTGTGCAGGATTGCTAGGGGCGGGCGGTTGTTGCGCCACCGTCACTGGAGAAAGGGCTGTGGGAAGGCGTTGGGCCCACGCCCACTCGCCCTTTCCACCAATGACATTGGACTACCGCCCGCCCCTAGCAGTCGTGCGCACTGCCTTCAAGCTCTAACAAATTCCTTAGCGCCAAATACTGTATGATATTACCCTTTTCTCTTTGCCGGTTTAATGGGTCTTTTTCCCATGTAAATCTGGTTTTTATCGTTGCTGGCAAGTAGACCTTGATTATTGAAAAAAAAACATAAATAAACGTAACACTCGGTTTTTTTGAAGGAAGCATACATCTTGTAGCTGAAAAGTCACTATTCACCGGCAAAGCGTTGACACTGGAATTTTGATAGTTGATGCTTTGGAGTGCCTTCATACCTTCGGCTACATTCTGAGTAGTCTGCCAACGTTTTGAGCGTTTTGAGCGACTACCTTTTGAGCGTCCACCAGCGTTTTCAGCGTCCGACAGCGTTTTGAGCACCATGAAAGTATAAATACTGGTCTAGCCTTTTGAGCATTGGCCACTGTGCTTGACTGAAAAAGGACAGGTATCGATTATTGCTGAAAAGCTGGTAGACCCTCAGAGCTGGTGGACGCTCAGCTAGCCCTCGAAAGGTTCAGAACGCTGGCGGACGCTGCAAGCGTTGCTGTACGCTCAGAACGCAGCAGCTCAAAGCGCTGACGCTAAAAACACTGACGCAAAGTATGAACTCATTTTTACGAGTCTAGTCTAAGGTTCCAGATCAGATTTCAGGATTTTGCTAACTACAACTTATATTCATTAATTAAGGTGGAGAGGGTCAGGAGGTAGAAGTGATATTCGAGAAACCTGCTTTGCTACGACCCATCCTTCGATTGTACATTCCGAAGGATTCATCGTATTTGCAAGCTGGAGTTATACGACGTTGTTGGGAGGTAAGTGAGAAAAATTATCCTTTTTTGGTTTCATCGTATTGCCTTTCTTTCTCAAAGGATTGCTCTCACCTCTTGTCGTTCTTCATTGTTCGCTGGCGGCATTCCTGCCCCGCTCCGCTGTTATTCGATTGTAACGGATTTATTCACGTTGAATGCATAAGAACTTGTCTATTGTGACTTTTTAGCTGATCAACAATGACAGCAGCCTTCGTATAAGCCTCCCTCTGGCTGTAAAACAAGCAGAGAGTATACCACTGGTTGTTCCTCAGGACATTCGGCTCGTCGTCTTAGAGCATCAGAAGGAGGTTCCAGTTGTGAGTGACAAATATTAAGCTTCACTTCTTTACGCTTTAGCTTTATCTTATGTCTTTAGTTGAGCCGTTTATATTTTTGCATCCCGAAACAATAGCGGTTTGACGAGGGGTTCTCTAACGCGTTTTGCACGTTCTGAGCTTAAAGACAGCGCCCGCGATGGACTTTGGCAGGTTTCAGGGGTCACATTTGCTAGAACAGGTGGCCAATGAAGCACTAATCAAAAAAAGCAGGAAAAAGGTGTGGAAGAGCGTGAAATAAGACCCTATGAAATTTAAGGCATGTGGACGAGTTTCGCAAACTTCTGGTGAGTTCTCCAATACACGTCGCCGCCTCGGAACTCTAGAAATTCAGCGTATATCAATGCCAGCAAGCATTGATAACTGTCAACCAGTCGGGGCGGGATTAACAGGACAGGAGGCGTCAGCCCGGCTCTGTTGACTCCGCCCTCGTCAACCAATCGATTTCGAGCCGCAAGAGTGGGATTTCTGCTGTGATTGCGAACTCCGCGTTCGTTTTACCAATGGAATGGAGGGTTTTTTTCACTTTGGTTGATCGCGGACGCTGCCTTTAATGGCGCTCATCAGTATTCCAAGAAGATAGCGATGACACATAAGTATTGTGAAATTCGTCCCACAGGCTTTTTTTTGCTTTTTCGAAGACAGTGCGCGTTTGTTTGGTGCTCCGAATTCATTCTCTCTACTAGCTAGTTCCGTACGCGATTGCGGAAGATGTACCACTTTTGCACGAACGTGAGCAACAAGGCCCCTAGTAGTCTGCCGTGTAGGTTAGACTCCACCCATAAAAGTCAGCTTTCTGACTTTCAACTTCATTGCAATATTCAGATGTAATCCTGGTGCTCTGTGTGCTCTCTCATCATTTCCTCTTGGCCTTTTTACAGTTTCTTGGCGTGACACACATACGCAGTCACACCCGTATCCCACTGCAACATGATAAGCGCGATATGATGTACTTATTTTTTGCATCTAAGATTTTCAAAACACTCTTCGGATGCTAAAGACAACTATCTAATACAAAATTGAATAACGCAAACGAAACTATTGATCAAAGGCACGCCCAGCGTTGAAAATGCGGATTTGTGCGGTGCAGATCCTGAGCACCTGGTAAGCAGCATAAGAGGAAGAAAAAAAGCCCTAAAAACCCGATGGAGAAGCCCCATGTTGAACCGGATTTGTACATGCATGAGGCGAAGAAAGGGCGTGGTTGGCCGAGTTTTCACTGATTGGTGCTAGCTCTTCCTCCTTATCACCTCATTGTCACCATTCGTAATGGAGATAGTTAATAGCCAAACAACCGCGCCATCAGGTAGCAGTTAGAAATGAAAAGTTGGGCGTTGCCGTGGCCATTACCTGGGACTGTGGTGCCGCTATAGGCGGGTAGCTCTGTCCTCACCTGTATTTTTAAGCTACGAAAGTAGTTCATCCATCCTACTCGCAGGCAGGACCTCTGCATTCAAAGAAGCCACCTGAACATCATATGAGTGCGTGACATGCCTCTGAAAGTCGAAAAATGTTGAAACGTCGCTGAGTTACCCGAAGCCGGAGTACAGCGACGTTGTGTGAA
>MU966870.1:15565-51937 GCA_036418165.1 Cooperia oncophora | reverse complement strand
CTTTCGCAGGACAGCACACACACGAGGTTGACCCAGATGAAGATGTGTAGTCTCGAATGGACGCTTCCATCCGTCCGCAATCATTTCCCGGTCCGACTGGCACTTCTCTCACTCTCTGGCTCATTGTGTAAAAAGATACCACTTCCTTGGTGAATACGGCCTTGAAACCTAGACTGGTTCTCCGATAGCAAGTCCCTAGGCCTTTGAGTAAGGAGATCTACAAGCTATCTGGACGTTGGCAGCATGCCGTGTGTACGAACGTACGAACGTCAATGTTCAAAAATTTAACTCACGAGAGTAAACGTTCAAAAATTTAACTCACGAGAGTAAACAGTTCGGTAATGAATTATTGAAAGGTGTCTCAGAATTTATTGGCCAACCTAATATGCAGTCGTGATCCCTGCAAACGATAGGACGATTGGCGTGCAGCCAAGACAGCCTTTTGGGCCAGTTGTTGCGGGCTCAGGATAGCATTATTGGTGGAAAAGCTGCGCTGGCTGAGACTCAATACGCACCCCCCCCCCCAAACACTCTCTTTCGCTAATTAGGATGGATGTCCGTTCACGTGCTTCGCCTTCCCGAAATGTATCATATTTCAGGGAACCACATTGGACGGTTTTTAATTATTACAAAATGATACGGGAATGTTTACGATTCTTCTTCGTCACGCTAATGACGTTTCTTAATGTAGTCATCGCTCGGAAGCTGCAACTGAATAAGGTATGATGTGAGCATTTCACAATATTGAGCAGGGTTTCATCACACCCGAATTAGTCCTGCACGCTTCATATTTCAATTAACGAGAGTATTAGCCTAAAAACAAACTCAACACTCATCTCAATGGGTCATGGTCATTGCCAAGTGCAAGAAGAACGGATCACAGTTGTGAAACGTGCCACATTTTGCGATCAAAAATGCCGGAAACTGGGTTGAAGGGCAATCATATCCTCATCTTGCATCCGCGCTGCCGCACGGCCACACTCCTGAGCATAGCCAAAAAGGCTGGTTGTCTGGGCCCTCTCACTTCTGGTTATTCTCTACCGCTCAGTGCGTATTTCGCTGCGAGACTACGAAAAAACGCAACGCATTCCGAGGAATCGAGGGCGAAGGGTAGAGATGGCACACGGGTCCCAATGCCCTAGAGCTCAGTCTCATGCGTTTCTGAGCGGAGAAAGTAGCACGTTTCTGCAGCTACGAACCCATTCACGTTGCACATGACAAGCTCCCTTCTCGCAATTGAGTGTACAGTTTGTCTTTAAGAATCTCGCTTACTCCTGTCCTGAGTACGGTAACCCTCCGGAGACATATTTCTGGACGAGTCTACTCCTATTTTGCCCTTGAGTTTTAACGCTACAGCGCTACTCGAAGACATTTGATGAGCATTTTTGCCACTACAGTTCCACATTCGAAAAGTGAGCTGGATTCATTGGAATTTGTTACCAAGAGTACGGTCAGAATTAGTCTCCGGAAGAGGTTGCCGGTTTTCCTGAACACGCGTATAACGTTGGTTCAGTGCCTGGTGATGGCGCTCCACTCGCCACACCTGTTTGGACCTCTAACCAGGGAAGTCCGCCAAATTACCATGGAACTTTGAATGGAGACCTGGGTAGATCGATAGAGTCTATAAGGTTATTTACAAATATAGATAGCAAAACTGCAACCTGCATTTCACAAGCAACTTATGAGCAGGTAAATTTTGCAATGCTTTAGTAGGGTGGAGCGATTCCTCACTTATGCTTCACAGCTCACCACCAAGCCTCCACCCTACTGCACCATTACAAACTTTACCTGCTCATAAGTTGCTTGTGAAATGCAGGTTGCAGTTTTGCTATCTATATTTGTAAATAACCTTAAAGACTCTATCGAACTACACAGGCCTCCATTCAATGTTCCATGGTAATTTGGCGGGCTTCCCTCGTAAGGTTTTCACGGTATTTGTTTGCGGACGCTGGGAAGGGTCAGACAGGACCTCTGCTTGGCGTGGCGCCAATTCCTTTTTTGTCTTCTTCCTGCTTTGTGTGTCTGCTTGATGGGAACAGACTTGTGCCTGGCTAAACCCCTGACACGCTCTAGCATCGGCATTAAACAGAACCGCAGGGTTGCAGTGATTTTGGTGGCCTGAAAATTTTTTACGACTGACGTCGAGCGCTTTCGCGCCAAACTCTTGCGCAAAACGTAGAGCTCCTACTCCAACGTGCGTCGGGACGGTTTTTATACAAATCTAGCTTGAATTTTGACGTGTATGGGTATGAATTGTCGGTTATGCGGGACTTTCAATAAATTCTAGAATATGGTTCACTTTTGCTGAGGTAATGGGTGCGGTTTATAATTCACGATTCCATCGATCACTTGCATCGCGCGATCGGATCACCGTAACCTCCACGGTTATCAGGATTTTAACTGTTTGCGTACAGATGAAAGAATGAAGTTGAAAAATTATGTAATGAGTAAAACTATATCCCATTCAGATACGACGGCGACGTCTCGTGCGGCGTTCACAACCATCGGATCCGAATTCTCCAGAGAAACCGATGATAAACTGTAATAATAGCCCTGATAGCAGTTTTTCAAGGTTTGTGCTTGTGAACTGTTCCATTCGCTGACATCAGGGTACCGCACAGAAATGGGAGGAATGGCGGTGTCAATACGACCCCTTCCACCCAAAGCAGGGTCTTGGCATTTCCTACCCAAAGCTGTGTCGAATGCGCTGGCGAACGCGATGGTCGGTAAACACTGTCGTCCAGAGTTCTTCAGAAATGTCCCAATGCCGCTTTGGGTTGCGCCACGCACCGAAATCCCATTCAGAAAGATAGCTGCATTCAGAGGCCTTCAACCTATGAAACAGTCTTCTGGGTCTTGTTGGGTTAGGACTCTACATATTGTAGCTAGACTACTCACATGCATACGAGACCCCCCCCCCTCCCTCCCATATGTGGCAGGTCAGGGAGTTCCGTTAAATTACTCAATGAATCGTTTTTCAGTATACGAAGAGAATCAAACTTGGTCCGAAGCTTTTCTGAGAAGAAACTTACTGTGCTCATGGTTGTGATTTGTGTGATATTTATACTCGGCAATCTACCTCAAATGCTTGTTATGGTTCTGCAAAATGAAGCTATGGATAATTTATACGGATTTCAAGTGAGGCTATTTTTCCCAATTCATGTATAAATCAAGTGTCGTTAGCCATATTATGTTATGTAACAAATTATGTAATAATATGCACTCGAAGTTTCTTCAGAAGAGTTGAAATTATTCACAGTTAGTGAGGAAAATCGGGGCAAAGGTAGCTGTAAGACGTCTCATAGCGGCGACTTTATCCCTCTTCATATCTCTTCCTGTGTCTAGTCTTGCTGTCAAGAATCCCTCGCAGCTTTGAAGCTAGAATTCACGCCACTTTTTTGTTTGGTGAGAGGACGCAGACAAGCAAACACGGGAGCGGCATAATCGCGCGCCGGGTCTGCGGATATGACGTGAAAATCGCAAGGTGTTGAAATAACGATAAAGGATAAATGAAAAAGCATCGATCAGTCCCTTTTCTGAGGTGCGGCACGCGTTCCATTTCCGTTAAAAATCGGTGGCCTAATGATTGGGATGTGGTCTATACACTGAGTTGCAAGGGCCAGCTTACACTAGTCATGCTCTTGTACTACCAAATGGATCTGTTACCAATTTACCATCCCAAAGAATAGAGCTTGGTTGGCTCACGCGGGAGCCGGTCCGAAGGCTAAATCCCAGTAATCGCCGATCCGGGATTCGTTCCCCCTACCGCACGCGTGTTAAGCGTGCCACATGCCGCTACAACATTGTCGCCATTCCAGAGTTACATAATAAGTAATGGAAAGCTCTTGTGAGTGAGGCTATATCTGAGAAACGGCAAAAGCTGCTCCCAAAAAGTTATCTTTGGTAGATAGAGATAAATTTATTCCAGAAAAAGGTGACAGAGGTCTTCTGACATGAAACATTACTTGGTAATAATGGAATCTAGACAACACCCAGCAGTTTTGGAACAGCAAAATTTGGGGTCCCCATATTTTTGGTCTGAGGTGTAATTGATTTTGTCTGCGTCAATGTTTTTATTCATTTGAAGAAGCTGTTACTAGTATGGGACTAATTAGGCAGTCCTGGAAAGGCAAAACCCTTACATAGCGTATATCATAGTCCACAAGACAAGGCACCCTCAGCAGCTGCATATCCTTCAATAAGCCGCAACGTGAACGAAAACTAATATGACAGCTTTATCTCTGGTCTTGTTCACTAGGGATGCAGGGGCGTCTCGGGAGCGCCAGGTTTAGTGGGGCGCCGGCAGTGTTTACACCGAATTCTGTTTCCTGCCCTCCTTAAGAGCAAGTTGGCTTTGCGCCAAACCCCGTTCCATTTCCCACCTGATACGCCCCAACGCAGCAACGAATAGGAATGTACACTCCTTATCCCTGAGCCAGAGTAGGCGTGGCATTTGAACATGGCACGGAACTGGTTACTCGTGTAATATTCCAGTCTATGACAACTGTCATCTTGTTCTTGTTGGACAAGACACGAAAACAATTTTGTCAGGATGAAAATATCTTACCAGAGGCGTAGACTCCTTCAGGTTAAGTTCAAGGATGCAGCCACACCTACCCGATCTCAGGGATTTCGAGTATGTCTATTTGTTACTGGAACCCATCAATAGACCTGATCAAGGTACATATTCAGTACATGGGAAATTTCCCTAGATTCCACCCCAGTAACCTGGAAATAAAAGGGGTTGGTGGTGGAAGAAGACGCTGCGTGCAATCAATTGTCAGATTATAGTATGTGGAACAACGATGATATGTACTGTTACTAGTTGTGATCTACAAACACTATTTCACTATTTACTTATGTTACTACTCTATGTGTACCGATTAAATATGACATTGTTTCAGCTATATCGAAATATTGCGAATCTTCTTGAAGTTGTAAATCACTGCTTGAATTTCTATGTATTTTGTATGGCAAGCAGTGAATATACTCGAGCATTTTTATTGCACTGCGTTTGTCTGCGGAATGTTTTGTTACGATTCCCTCCATTTGCTGATTTTCTTGCGGCTCGACGGAGTGGAAGGTATTTCTGGGCTTTTTAACGCTGATTTCTGATGTCCGGTCTGTTTCGCTTCTCTTCATATGTGAAATAGGCACAAGCACAATAAAGGTCCGCAGTCCAGTGCGCTAGGATAGGACGTGGCACATCCCATTGCACGTCGTTGACGTGGGGGCAGGGTACAGCATCGTTGTGTAAAACCCCTAGGGGGGTCGTATTTTCCGCTGAGGAGGGATTGGGGCGTTGTATTTGGGTGTTGGGAGAGCTCCCCTCCCCGCTCGACGGAAAATTTTTGGGTGAAAAACACGGACTGAGAAATGTCGGGGATAAGTAGGTAGTAGGTAAGTGTTGGTTAAGGGGGGGGGGTCGTACCGAGACCCTCTGTCGGAGAGGGGATGTACCTACACTACCATTTCACACATCACGATGCTGTACCCTGCGTCTGGGAACACCGGCTCCTTATAAGTGGCCAGCTCCCAGGAGGAGTGGGAGTCCTTCTTGCATAAATAGAGTACCGAAACATTTTGGATCTACTTAGGAACACTGTACTGCCTAGAGAGCAGGCGTACGGCCTGAGGGTGTTGCATATCCACTGACGACTCTCAGTATAACTTACCTCCGTTGGTCTTCAAGTTGCCACGGTCGTGGCATAGTAACAGTTACTGCTGATCGTTACATTACGGCTGCAAGCGCTGCGATCAGAAGTCCTGCACAACTACTATGTTGTCTAGTAGACCTCTCTTCTCGGCGGCATCTTGTCTGGTGAAGAAGCGGAAAAATCCTGGGGAACTAGGAAAAGGGGTAGAAAGAGAAGAAAACATATAGGAGGGAGAAAAAAAAACTGGGAGGCGGGCGCCTGGAACCACCTTTTCTCCATTTCGCGCCCTGGTGAGGCATTTTTACCCTGAGCTGCGTGCTTAATTTGATTTTTCAACGATCTTAGCGCCTCGTCACTCACACTTGGACTGGCTTAACGAGGGATGTGTTTATGAGGAAACTGCAGAAAGTGGGGGAAAGGGTGTATGTCCGAAAGGCAATTTTCTCGTCTTCATTGCGTCATGAGACGTCATGGGACAATGTGGCCCCAACACACAAGGCACAGCATGGTGAGTGAGATGGTGGTGCCAGTTCGACCCTCCCCCTTTTGAGGGAGGGACTTGGTGCGACCCCTCCTCCCCATCTAGGAGAGGGTTTCGGTACGACCCCCTTCTCCAAGCACCTACCTACTAATTTCCCTCATTTTCCCGTTTTTCACCCAGAATTTCCCGTCGGGCAGGGGGGAGGGTCAATAGTACACATGCAACAGGAAAAATCACGCCAAAAATCAACGACCGAAAAAAAATTTTTCCCGACGCGGCAAATTTCTCTTAAACTCACAAACGACTCCCTCTCCCAACAACGTCCAAATACGACCCTGCCTCCTCATCCGAAAAGTACGACTCTCCCTCTTTGTTTCACACAACGATGCTGTACCCTGCCAACACGTGCACCCTTGTTCGCTGGGTACGGTTCGGCCGTTACACGGGGCTGGGTTTGGCGTGGCGCCGGCCTGTGCTCAACCAATTGCGGAAGCTTCCAGGCGACCACAGTTGGTGAATAGTCTGCCGCCGCACCAAACCCAGCCTCCTGAAACACCCCAGCGTCCGCAGCGAACAAGATTAGTACCATAAACAGTGAAGTGCTGGACTGCGAACTCATATTGGATTACAGCAATGAATCGTTCGATCTATTTTCAGTATGGTATCGTGTAATATGTCAGCAATTGGAATGCGGAACAAAGATTTTTGTAGTGGCGAATATTTAGCTGAAAATAATACTTCCCTGAAGTACACTGCAACAGACTCAAATGGTATGCGCATTAAAGAGTTTCATCTGATTAACTCTGAGCCACCTACTTGAGTTCGTGCCATTCGAACAACCTCTTTGAAAAGAGCCTTTTCAGGGATGAAGGAATCTCAAACATTAAATGAAATGACCGAAACACGTTTGAAAGGAATATTGATAACTGGTAAGCCTAATTAGCTACTATTGTACTTTTTTAATAATAGCTCGAAGAATATAAGAAAGATCTCATTGGACGTAAAGTTCAAATATATCACACGCTAATACCAAAGATTACTGAACAACTAAACTCCCCAGTAAAGGTTTTGACCGGAAAAAGGCCGTATTGAAGGGTTTGATCCTTCATTTATACATCAATATTCCTTTTACGATTGATCGCCTACATATCATAAAACGCTGTCATGTCTGATCTCCGTCGATGGAGTTCATATCACGGAAACAGGCAGGGCGGGTCCACGGATTTGCTGGTAGGTATGGGGAGAGGGGGAACTGTGCTCTAAACCGGCCGATTGATCAGCAAGCAGCGTTCAAATGAGGCAGCGTTCAGAATTGGCGACGGCAGCGCCTCGGTCGCGCGTTCGACGCGATCGAAGTGATACCGTCGCCAAGTCTGAACGCCGCCTAAGAGAGCGCAAATGGCAAAAGAAAAAGTGATGTGCCTGCCGCTTCTGTGCGATCTTGCTGGCGACTGTCCGCAGATCAGGGCATTTCGTCGTTGTGTAGAAGAGAATGGGGTCGTAGTAGCTGTTGGGGAAGAGGCACATGTTATCCTGATGAGAATCATACCGAACTTCCATTTTTTCCGTTTCACGCGCGCAGGTAACGCTGCTTATCCCTGAGCCAGAGTAGGCGTGGCATTTGAACATGGCACGGAACTGGTTACTCGTGGAATATTCCAGTCTGGGACAACTGTCATCTTGTTCTGTGTTGGACAGAGACACGACAACAATTGTGTCAAGATGAAATATCTCACCAGAAGCATAGACACCTTCAGGTTAAGTTGAAACATGCGGCCACGCCTACCCGATCTCAGGGATTTCGAGTATACTTGTGGGATATTTCAGCTTGAGACAGCTGTCATCTTATTCCGCGCTGGACAATGACAGGAACACTATTGTCTCAAGAATAAAATATCTCACCGAGAGCACATCTACAGCAACGTTTGGTTGAAGTACGCCGCCACGTCCACTTCATCTCAGGGCCTAGCGTATATCTCCAGCGCGCATACCGAGCGGCCCCTGCGGCACTCCTGAAGTAAGGAGTAGAAGATATTTTGAGCCAGTCTCATCCCTTAAGAAGTATCAGTACTGGAACTCGAAAGCAAGCAGAAGAGTTCTCAGACGTAATTGAAAAATATAAACAAAATACCAAGAACCATGTTCATCAAGTGCTCCAACGCCAAAAGCATAGTGTGCGCTCCTCCTGAGGGCTGAGCCTGCCCTAGGAGTATGTCATATTAATTAGTGCGCCCTGTCCCCCCTAGTCATAGTCTGACGAGTGCGCCCTGTCCCCCTAGTCATAGTTAGACGTTTAAGATGAACAGCCCAACAATGATAGCGCGGCTTTGCTCGCTGTTTAGGAGGGGCAGTTCCCACTTTTGCTAATTAGAAGCAAAGAAAAACAAACATGGGAAAGGAATACACTCCACAACACAGATGATCCGTTTCGCTCAAAAAAAATGCCCCCACCAAGCCGAACTACGCCCACGGCCTGACCCATACAAGAAGCTTGGAGTGAGCCTTCAAACTATGCAAGAACGAGGAGAAATGTTTGCAGTTTTGTTCGTTGAGGAGGAGGGGCGAATCCGGCAGCATCAGATTGGTGCGGCACCAGACCATTCCCGCTCAACACGCCCCCATCCGCAGCGAATACCTTTTGCCAGTTACTGTTGAATTGCACATCACATCATGACGAGACCTGTAGACCCTTATCTTCTGAGCTCCCGCTTCTTTTACAAAAGTTTACAGGTCTCCAAGGAAGGCATCGGCAGTGGATGATGGGAGCAAGCAAAATGCCCCCACCAAGCACGCCCACGGCCTGACCCATACAAGAAGCTTGGAGTGAGCCTTCAAATATGCAAGAACGAGGAGAAATGTTTGCAGTTTTGTTCGTTGCGGATGAAGAGGCGAATCCGTCAGATTGGCGGGCACCATACCATTCCCGCTCAACACGCCCCTTCATCCGCAGCGAACAAGGCTGTACGCGATTCATTCTTGGGTATAACCTCATACGAAGCCTCCGTGTCCTTGTTGAAGCACCTGCTCCCCAAATATGGAAGTCGTACTTATGGTCACTGAAAGCACCGCAAATTTTGGGCACTTCATTAATTTATATCGCTATCGGTATTACCCACCATCCCTCGTTTCCGATTAATTACTATCGCTGCCGGGTGCTTTAATACTTCAAGCAAGAGATGTGCGTCTCATGTTAATTATTCATTCTTCGTCATTCAATATTTCTTCCCCAATAACTATTTTGAGTGTGGGAATGCTCAATGAAGTGCAATACTCAATGTTCAGGCGATCGTCCGGAAGGTCGAGGAAAGAAGAATCTGACCATTATGAATCATCTAACTGTTTCCCAATGTGAAAATGAAAGGAACGACGCTGCTGCGAGGTTATAGCAATCGCATATCTATAAGGAGGGACTGTGCGAAAACCTCATGATTTGATCTGTACAGTACAAAGCATAAAGTTCTCAATGTTCGTAATCTTTCTGGGATGCTCCAGGCATTCTACTCTCATTCAGGATCGTGGTCAGTTTTATTGCGATTTAGCCTACACAGCCATTAACGAAGGGAAGCCTATAGCAACTAATCAGGATACAGCATGGGGAAGGGAGACATGTCGGTATCAGTACCAGGGAACGGATGGTGGCCCACGATTCAGGATTTGTCTCTCACACCTCATCCCTCCCCCACGTCTACCTTTTTTCCCCCATGTCATCCTGTTCTCTAGCACGGAGTTGCAGAAAAATTGAACAAAAACAACTGTACTCGAATGGACTATCTGTTAGACGGATTCATTTCTTGTGAGAGATGGTAGCTTGCTGCCGAAGAAGTGTGAAACTTCTGAAGGGTCTAGATAGCGGGATCTTGGGATTCCCCTCGCTATTCTATGCGCTATGCGCACGCTATGTCGTCACCTTCATGCGCACGTTGCAGCCATGTCGCCGATGGTAACGTATGGCGTGTTGCGTGTCTACGGACTGCTAGTCGCGTTCTGGACGCCGGGCGGAGACACACAGAACATCCAGCCTCATTTCACATTTTGTGTGGTGTAAAAGACATTTTCTACGGCTAAGGATCTTCCCAGTTCGTCTATGGGTAGGATTCACCACGGATCATGGTTCACTAGGTATCAAACTGTAGTAGAAAAGGGTGGAAACGTTCACATGTGGTATAACAGTTATACTTGTTCATTTCTAGAGATCGTTAAGATGACAATTTCATGAAAAATCACAATGGAATGAGAATGACGGTAGCACAATATTATATACAAGTAAATACATAAAAATATTCCATGGAATATGAAAAAGTGAATGAAAAAATGTTCTAATACAAAATTGAATAGGTTTTTGCAATCTAGTTCGTTGCAGATGTTGGAGCGTTCCAGAAAGGTTGGCTTTGATGCGGTGCCCACCCTCTGGCCACAGTCGTGGAAGCTGGAAGGGACCACAATTGGTGGAAAACTGGCCGGCACCGCGCCAAATCCAGCCAATCGACGCGCCCAAGTGACCGCAGCGAACAAGACTGTACCCACACTAGAACGCTAGAGAGATCGTCCAGTCATTCAGAACATAATATGGACATGATAAAGGCGCTCCGAGGTGCTCAGCTATTTCGCTGCAAAATAGGCGGTTGAAGAATCATACATACGTTTCCGTCTCGCTTTCGTGTGGACCGTCTTCGCCGTAGCGCCACGCCCCTTGTTGCTTTCAGAAAATAGTATGCAAGTTTACGTGGCCCTGCAGTGGTTCGCCTTCCCGTACGCGCCCCATTAGGTCCTGTACCGTTTAGAAATCTGGACGGTCTTCAAAGTCGACGATCATAAAACGTCTGGCGTAAAAACTTACTAGAAAGATATGCAATTGAGAATCCTGTGCAGCCTGAGGCATTTTGCCGAGGATAAAAAGTAGTGAAACAGTAACAACGAATACGATTATAAAATACTCTTAGAATTCTGCGAGGGCTAGTGTAGTTGAAAGATGTAAGCGATTATGTGCTCGATGGCGAAGGAGTTCCGGCATCCGAGTTCCGATCTGTTTTTAAGGCCTCCTGAAAGAAATCTCGATGATTTCAGAACTACTGTATTGGCAAATACATAAAGGTGAGGTGATACTCTCCAATTAATGCCTAGGTTTTTTCAAACCCAGGTTTTTTCTGGGTAGGGTTTTACAGTGTAGTTATTGGTAATAATTCCTTCCCCACTTCTTTATCACGCTGAAGATTCATTTCGCCATTGTAGATCTTAGGTAGTGGAAACGATCATGGGATTTTACAGCCGTGATCCCTGCAAACGATAGGGCGTGTTGAGGAGCGTGAAATGGAATGTAGCCAGCGCTGCTTCTCCGAAAATTATAGCGGGCTCAGAATGGCGGCACTGGTGTACCGCCTTGACAGCTCTAGAACGACGCCCGTCATGCGCTGTCCCTTGCAAGGGTAATGGCCTCATTTAGTTGACGGTTGGTTATGGGAGACTGAATTGCTTTACTACGACAACTACCGTGTCTTTTAACGAGAGACGCCGACGCAGACTCTGCCGCCGCTCTACCGCCTACCTCACCCTCTACTCCCATTGAACCCTGCCTCATATTTTTCCTCGAATATAAGAAACCTTTCCTATTGGAATGTTCAGGCACCAATCTCGAACTCTCCAGCTAGACGCCACGTTAGATTGGGCAAGTGTTCTTTTCGGCAGTGGCGGAAATAACAGGCTCATTAGTGTGAAGCAGGTGACAAGCAGAGCTAACCTTAGAGCAGAAACCGCGTAGTTATAAATTCTTAATTGAGTCAATAACAGGTCTAGTTGTGCTCTGAGCGCTTGAGTACAAACTACAAACTCACATTCTAAAACGGTCCATCTGAGAGGTAAATGATTCCAGCTGCAGCAGCGTGCGAATTTCTTTGGTCAAAAGTGCACAGGAGCATTGCAGGAGAGTAGCAATTCCTGGTTGCAGTTTTCCGACTCTACCCGAGCTACTCTCAGGATGCAGCACTTGGTCGATACTGGAAACCTTGCAGCGAAACACCCGTACAGGGGTAGAGAACAAACAGAACTGAGAGGAAGCAGACAAGCAGAGGTTCGTCCATGGTTGGGCGTGTAGCTGCCGCTGCGGCAGGGAAGGTAGAGTCTGGAGATGAAGCCTTTACTACTACACTCCAGCCTAGTTCCTGCGCATTTGAGCGGAGAAAATAGCAGCTACTGTAGCTGCGGACCCACTCACCTCGCTCATGGCATGGGCCAGGATCGACGGAGATAAGTGTACAGTTGGCCATCGGGCATTGAACTTAAGAATTTTTGACTTCCACTCGCATCCCGTTAAGACCCTACACGACGTAATAAGTATCGATCTCATACCACCATTACAACTCCAAAAACTGAGAAACTTCGCCTGTAGAGGCTGCTCTGTTCACAAGTGCAACATGCTTGGTCGCTGGCGCCATATGACCCGTTTGGGCGTCACCGCTTTTTTCACAAGAATCGATAAAATCTTGCATGACAGGGTTGTTTGATGGCCTGTTCACGGCCATGGACTTCATTTCCCGACACCAGCTCAGTTTAGCGCTCTGCTGAGGCTGAACCTCGGCTCCCATCCTGCCAGGCTCAGCCTTAGCACAACGCAGGTTATCAATGTGCCCTATCAATGGCGCTGGCGCCGAGTGTCGTATTCGTAAGCACGATGCCAAAGAACCCCGAAACAATTAATAATTGCAGCTTGCAGTTTTTGGTGGAAAAGACAGTAGCGCCAAGTTGGCGCCTGTCGTTTCGGTGGCAGAGCCACAAATGAATATCATAGTTCTGGTCGGGACCTCAAGCAACTTCACATTGCAACTTGTCATCGAATTCGCTGGAAGCGTTGGTAGCTACAAATTCGCGCCAAATGGCGCCAAGTGAGGCCAGCGCTGAAAATGGATATCGTGATCAAGGCAACAAATAACCTCTGTGGACGAAAATTCACTGAAGTGGAGTCGCCGTTATGAAGTGGTGGCAAAGTATAGGTTCCGCCCATTACTTTTTCAAGAACCCTTTTTTGTATCTTTTGTTCAAGTTGGAACCGCGTAGAAATCCAGTACGTTAAGGTGCCAAATTTGAAGCGTCATCAACTCGAACGAGTGGATTGAGACACACTTACCGATAAAAATCCCCGTTTCATATTCCGTATGACAAATTGCAATACTTTGGTCCATGTGCGTCGCTGCGCCATTGGTTCCAGTAATGTGCCATCAGTTGGGCCAGAACATAGAGAATGTAGTCCCAACCGAAGACCATGAACTAAAAGTGCAAAAAAATGTTAAAATAAGCAAAAAAAGTTCTCAAATATGTTTTTAGGTACAGCATTGTTAGACTGGTACAGTACACTTGTCTCGGAAGTAAAAGTAGGAGCAGTTTTCATCTTCCCCCATTTGTTCTTTGTTTTCTTTATTTCAGATCGCATATAGTGCGGGAAGGTATGTATGGAGACTGAGAGCGAGAAGGATTTGCCCCGAGGCCCGTGTCAAAAGATTAGCAATTTCTGCAAAAAAAGACTTAAAAATGAAAATGGAGCAATGAAATGCTCCCTAAGCAGGATAAGGCGCGTCATTCCCTTCGCAAAATTTGTCCAGGAATTCTGAGGAAATTTGGATGGAGGATTATCCGTCATTCACCGTAGTTACCGTAATCTTGTTCCAAGAGACCTCCACCTTGTTCCTCGCAGACAACTTCCACCCAGCTGGGAGAAACTTCGGAAATGAGCACCATAAAAACTGCGTGCTAGGTTATTTTTTAATAGAATCCAGGTCCCTTAATTAGAGATGGAATAATTAAGCCACAGAGTACAGAGGGTAATTAACGGTATAGCCCAGGGTAATAGAAAGGTAATAGACACTCAGGCAGGTGTGGCGATGCTATAATTTTATCACAATAAGCACAACAAAAAACACCCATTCCTCTCTCCAGACCGCTCGTCCTTTAAATGTTCCCACAGAAACATTCACCGGCAGCCCCAAGTGGCACATGCTACAGTCGTTATCACTGAAGTCGGTCGGGCGTGTCAGCGGCCAGCTCTGTTCCGATCGGTCACTGAACGATGGAACATGCAGCGATGGGAATTAGGCTGGTACCGCGCCAAATCCCTGCCCCGCTGACACGCCCGACTGGCTTCAGTGATAGCGACTGTGTGTGTCGTGGCAGGCGCTGGGGCGTATCGGAGGGATCAGGAGGCAGGAGGAAGGAGGAGCTCAACTTGGCGCGGCGCGACAGTACTTTCCCACCAACTGTTGAAGCGGAACAAACGGCAATAACTGGTGGAAAATGGGCTGGCACTGTGCCAAACCAGCCTTCTAACAGGTCCCAGCATCCAGAGCGAGAAAGGCAGCACTTGCCAAATCTGATGACTGAGTTCGAGTTCGAGTAGCTTACCTTTAATAGGATTGATATCCAGAATAACCGCAAGAAGACTGTTTTTGACGCATAGCCAATTTTCAGCTTGAAACCATACACGCATACGATAGTGAAGAACACCGAGATCGAAGCTCATTTGGCGAATCTTTTCCGATGCGTCCGGCTCAGCCAGACACTCCAAAGCCTGAAATGAAATATAAGCTACGCATCTCAATGAAATTCCGTGAGATCTCAAGCTGGTCAAAAATTTAGCTGCTATATTTCGAATGTTATTTGAAAAATTATCTTAGGTCTTTGATTTCGATGTCCATTCCCACCCTCGCTGAGATACGGCTGAGTAACTCAACCCAATTTGTGAACGTTTCAAGCGGAAAATCCCTGTACATTAGGATCACTTCAAATCTAGTGGTGCGGATTTCCGCAGTTTTGCAGCTCGCCATATAAAATATCTAAAAAGGAGAGTATTATGAACAGGAAAAACATTCCCGGAAGAGCATTAAGTAGATCGAACAAAAACTAAGGAAGGATGTTTCCATTCAGGTACCTCAAGATTGCTCATTAATAGGATCTTCCTAAAGCTTCCGGTCACCATCAGTGTCCTACTGGTACGTAGAAGGGACAAGACAACCGCGAATCGCCGCGGCCCCGCACGCGGCACATTGTGCGGAGATGCGCGGCAAGTGGACAGTGTGAACCAGTTGAAGCATTGAAACTCATGTGAATTCGAGCGCAAGTGAGACGCCATGCCAGCGATATCAATTTCCCCGTTCCTTCAAGATTCATATCCAAATAGCCGGAAGGACAATTCGTCCCGCTGAAGCGCTAGTCACGTCCACCTGAACATGTCGATTACAAATGTTTTGTGAATACGATGGTTTGCGGAGATGTATAAGCCAGTGGTTTTCCAGACTAGCTAAGCAACAGTGTACCATCCCAGAAGGGTGGAAGGTTCAGCTAGCCCGAACGGGGCTACTCCAACATTCGACCACCAGACCAACTGCGTGGTTAGCATCACCAGCTCCAATTCACACAAAATAAGGGGCTTTCATAATTGCTATCTGGAAGAATCTCTCGTTTGGTCCACCCAGAGCTCTGCGCTGAAAACTGGCATTTCAAATTTCCCTTCCATCCAGCATGCAGATCACACGAAAAACTAATACGAAATCCCTCAAATCCACTTCTTGCAAAACCATTATTGTTACTTTTGAATGCTTTTACTTCTGTCTATTTGTTGTTGCATGCTTGGATACAAAAGAGAAACATTTAACGATTTGAATTCATTTTCCGCTTTTTTTTCGGAGACTTCTTAATAATAGCGTTTCGGCGGCCGGAGATCGGAGTGGTCGGAGGTCAGATTATGAAGTTATTGGTAAGGAATAAGTTATCGGAGGATGACGTTATGTCTATTTCCCATGGGTCCATATCTAAAGCGGAGATCTTCGGATCTTCGAAAATGCCATCGCTATGAGGAGTATTACAAAATATCGCAATGATGGATGAAGGCTTGTATCTCTTCATGGAGAGACGTTTAAAAAAAACTGTTATTGGGGAAATTTTTCGCAAACGGGGCCCTCTCCGAAATTCCTTCTCTGGTGCGATCCACATCCTACCTGAAATCTTTTGAAAATTCCCTCAAGCCCATACCATTTTCCCAGAGTTTTTTCCGAAACCCATGCATTTTTTTCACCTAAAAGCAGCCGTCAACAGGGGATGTATAGGCTTCTTGACAGAAAAAAAATCGATAAAACTCGGCAACAAAAAAACATTTTTCCAAAGCAAGTAGGATCTCCCTCCCTCCACGGGCCAAATATGACCAGTTGAAATATTCCACGAATAACCCATCCTACGCCATGTTTGAAGTAAGTGCGCAGACACAAACTCGTTAGGGATGAAATGGCAAAGGATAAAGTCTTCGCCGTTGATCAATCCCTTTGTGGGATGCGGCACGCATTCTACTTCCATTCAGAATCGTAGTGGCTTATTGAATGCGATGTGGCCTATACAATGACTTGCGGTGGCCAGCCGATTTACAAGTCAGTACTCCTATCCTCCGAACGACTTTGGTTCCAATTCACCGTTCCCGAAGGGCAGAAATCTTGGTGAACTTGGCAGAAGCCGATTCAGGATTTGATCACAGGAAAGTGAACATGGTAGGCGTGTCATCTGCCATTACACCACCTCCGCCTACCTCCGGGATATGAACTGGCGATACTTCGAGAAAATAAGAACTACGCGTCATTCGCTTGTGACTTGTACTACTCTACAGAGTTAACAACTGTACCTTGGTAAAGAATCGTACAACTCCTTGACCGACTTCTTTTGCTCTTTTCAGATCGCGATTGACAACATCAACAGTAAACTTCTTGACTTCGATATGACCAGTATGACTTTCAAGTAATGATTTGAACAGTGACCGTTTGTCGTTAAGAAGTCGAATAACCAATTCAGCTCCAACATCAGTAGTCGCCACAGCCCTAATAACAATATTCCATTGCCTGTTAACGAGAATAATGTATCACAAGAATGCTGAGTTATGGGCAAAAGTCGGACCACGGACGGGATTCGAACCCGCATCTTCTGCTTTCCGTGCAGCTGCGTTCCCTATTACGCTACCGGGGCCACTTTTGACCACTCAGCTCAATGGCCGTTTGTGCCATGATAAAAATAAAGTAAAGTTCATGCAATACCTGTGCCATGATACTTGAAGAAAGACTGCTTCATCAGAAGTGAGACTCAGTGTGTCAGAATCGTCCCTGTCCTTCTCTAGCGGACTTTCGGCACGCCTTACCCGAGCTGGAGAAAGCGAAAGTTCATTCAGTCGCATATTTCGGGGTGAGTCCAAGTAGAATTCTTTCGAGTCCATCTAAACGGGTCCAGGTAAATCATACTACTTCAAGAACATTATATATCACAGTGAAGACGAAGGACCACAAAAATTGTTCAAAATTACGAAAAACAAAAATAGACCGACAAAACTAAAAGTCGTGTTGCAGCTCCGGATGTTTAGTGGTTGTTCTGTTGCAAGCTTTGCGCTGTTTGCTATAATTTTATCTCACAGATGACCTTCTTTCATCTATCTAATGGAGGAAATCACCTTCCAGTACTCCCACAAGGGAAATGCCGATTTTAATTCCTTTGATTAATTCGACTTGCAGCTTTCGGGCTTCCCAGCCATGTTCTGGCTTTTTTTTCCTCTGTATGACAAGTGTTTTTCATTTTTGGTTATATCATCTTAGTATTTATTTCCCAAGAAAACTCTTTCTACGATTTTATGGCGCTCTGGAAAGGTCCAAAGTATGTAGTACGTATCTTTCGCATGGCGCGGTACTCCAATGTTAGAAACATGAGGATATTCTGGTAATCGCTCAGAATTGCAGCAGGGGTGCTATATAGCAGCAAAATGACGGAGCGAAATTATATGGCCGAAATCGCAAAAAAACCCTTTGTTGTGCACGGCCTTTGACGATTGGACGAGTTCCGCTGGCACCGTGCCAACAACCGCTTTGACAGATACGGCATTATGTGTACATTCATGTGTATACCCATGCAGCAACGGTACATGTCAGTTGTACTTCATAAATGAAGCGATAAAATATTCAGCGCCGATGTGCAATGCACCCGTTTGTGGATGGGGGGTTGCGAGGGGCGTGTGGGTCGGCAAATTGCGCCTTGGTTGGCGTTATAACGGTGCCCTTGGTTGGAACGCGCGTCAAGCAGCACCTATTCAAGGGACAATTTTCTTTCATTCTAGGCAACCGACCTTATCAACCTTGTACGCCCTGTCGATTTGTTGTGCCACTTGCTTTTGAGGACCGAATATTGTCTACCATTTCATTCGTTTTTTGCTCAGAAAAAAAGCCCTCCAATGGTATACGAATAAGTGAGGACCACAGCTTGAGAGCAGCGTTCCTTTTCAGCTCAAAATCCGTCAAAGCCATTTTTTGGGTAGCCAAATGTCATGGATCCGCGTCCATCCAAGCGTGCTAATGCCTCTACATTGAACTAGAGGGTCCGAGGTTCTTACTGGAGCTGATCACTTTATGAGGATGCCGCCTATCAAACTGTGGGCTCCGAATAGATGAGCTATGTGGAATCAACCCAAATTCCTATGCAGACATAGATTATTCAGGCATTTCTGAAATCTTTGAGTAGGGAATGTTTATTGACGTTGCTGAGCTATTTATTTACTAGTTTGCCTACGAATTTTAGCAGAAGCTACGACAGAGTGGCCCTTCGTGACGAATAGATCACATCGCAGGGATATTTAACTGAGAATATTCAGGTAACCTTGACGGCTCACGCGCTTTCTACGCGCAAAAGGAAGAAGGAACTCAGAGAGGGAACATAAAGGAGAGGAAATAAGGAATTCAGAGGCGTACAATGACGTCATTTACGGAGCAAATTGAGAGACTGAAATGAAAGCGTGAGTGAGGGACGTCCGCACCAAAAGTTCTTTTTTCGATCCGGATTTTTTTGAATTAAAAAATATTCAGCACGCCTAGACAGCTTGATTCTACTCCTATAACGGAGGCACATTGACTGAGATGAAAATAGGAAGATGGACAACGACAATGCTCTGTGACAATTCCCGATCTGCCAACATTTCGCCAGAAAAATAGCGAGACTTCCATGTAGATCGAGGGCACCATCCGATTTTCTGACTTTCTCTATTCGTATATAATTTGTTTTTGGGCATTAAAGCAGCATGTACAGTCTCAGTCGTCGCCGTTCATGGGGCCGTGTCAGTAAGGATGAGTTTAGGGCGCTACCAGCTCGTGCACACCAATTGTTGAAACTGGCAAGCGGCCGCCATGGGTGGGAACAAGCCGAACCCTTCCCGCCTGGCACGCCCATCATAAAGCGAACAAGACTGCATGTGCAAGATGTACAACCCTCTGGTCAAGTCCACCGTTAGATATAGAACTTATATAGAGCTCTAGAACGCAATTAGTCAGTTGGGTTTGGAAGATGTGGAATAAGCCCGCCACAGCTGCCTTTTCCACAAATAGTGAGGCCAATGATCGATCCAGGAAGTGCACAAACTGTGGGAGAGAATGGAAGTCGCCTACAGGAAGGAGAAAAAAAGAAGAAAACGAATTGGCGTAGTGCCAAACCAGCCTCCTGACATGTCTCACCATCCGTGGCGAAGAGACTATAACTAGGGCACGCCCTGCCGCTGGGGAAAATTTTCCAGAAAATACGGCCCCTCAATCTCGTCCTCTGCTACGACCCTCCCCCCTCTCCATTCTCCGTACCAGCTCAGTATCTTACTCTCCTGCCAACTTTTCCACCTACCACTTTTATCGAAGTTTCTCCGGAATTTTCCACCAGTTTTCAGTTTTTCCCGAAAATTTTGTTGGGGGAGGGGGTGTGTAGCACTGGAAAATTTCCCTCAGAGGCGGTTACGCCCCCCCCCCCCGCCCGCATCTCCCAACGATGGGCAAATACGACTCTCCCCCATTGGGATTCTCCCAACGATATGAAAAGCGCCCCTGAACCGGGCAAATCAATTACCAGAAAAAATTCACCGTTAGACCAAATGCGACCCCCTCCTTTCGACGACCGAATAGGCCCCCTCGCTGGAGATCTCCAACGTACGACGTTCCCTCACTGGACATCTGTAGGTACATATACATGTACAGTAACTTGTTATGTGATCTTTGATATTTACTAACAGCAGCAAAAACCCAAACAATGGCAAGCAACGCTAAACGACACTATGGCAATAATAAGCGTTGATATTTCATAATTTTGTTATTGTTTTTCGCTTGATCCGAGAAAAATTAGATCTGAAATCCATTCAGTCTAACGTGGATTCAATTTCTTTTCCAGCATAGCAACGGAGCATGGTATGAACACGAATGACGAAGTTTCAAGGATTATGTTAAAATTTGTAGATACAAGTATATACTGGTAGAAGGAGCTGACTATCGAAAAAGTAGTGAGCATTGAGCTAAACTGGCGTGTATGTAAGCAAGCAGTCAAAACAGTGAAAGAAGTGGCTTGGAAAGTGTAACGAAATTTGTAAAACAGCATTAGACGTGACCCCTTTCACACATAACATTACGTCGGGGAGGCATCATGTCAACGCTATTTCTTCTGACTTTCCAAGGTTACTTGAGTCACCTGAAGCAGTAAGGTCCATCCTTTCCCGATTTAAGTTAGACAGCTGCAAGCAAACAACTCTGAGGGTCACGTGTGGACTTGTAATTGGGCGCAATACACCTGCCAATTACAGATCACAGATTGAAAATTGCAGCCCTTCTGCAAGGCTACAGTCGTTCTCGCTGCAGACGCTGGGCGTGTCAGGGGGGGGGGATGGGTTTAGCTCGGCATCACCCCTTTCTCCACCAACTGTTGCGAAGCGAGCAAGAGTTAACAATTGGTGGAAAACCGCGTAGAGCTAACCTGTCAAAGCCAGCCTATTGACACAACTCTGTGTCTTGCAGCGAAAACGACTAAACATGCAGACTGACTGAGCAGTGCAAAATATAAGATCTATTTTGCTATTATGAGGTAGTGTAGTGGCAAGAGGCCCGCTTACTGGGCGCGCGGTCTGGAGGTCAGATCCCACACCGCCTCCCGCCAAGTCAAGCGAGCCTTCTACCCTCCGGGAAAGGTGAATTGATGCACGTTTTTCTGGGAGGATAAAAAAACTGACTTGTACTTGGCGTGGCCCGCACAAGTGTAGGCCACATCGCATTCAATAAGCCACTACGATTCTGAATGGAAGTAGAATGCGTGCCGCATCCCACAAAGGGATTGATCAACGGCGAAGACTTTCCTTAATTTTTGAAGGACTTCCAGAAACCATACACCGCTGCCAACTTGGAAAAGACTCTCCGGATTTCATCAGACCAGTATGGTGTTCTGAGGTCGATAAACTGTTGGAAAGTTGTTTGGGCCCTGGTTCCTATCCCTGCATCGTTTATCCTCTTAAAGTCAGCTAAGATGCTCTGAAAAGTGAAGGTACGTCGAGAAAGATCAGCTGTGCAAGATAGGTCCACTTCTCCCCTCAATATTTTGACCGTTTTTGTCGAAATGGCGGTCGGACGTATTTTGACGGTTTTGTCAAAATGTGCGGAAGGGGGTTTCCACAATGGAAGACAAGGCCCTTCCAGTTCACTGACTAGAAGCATGAAATCCTTGCCGTTCATCCCTTCTTAGGTTGCGCCACGCATTCTACTTGCATGCAGAATCGTAGAGGCTCACTGAGTACCCTATGGCTTGCAAGCGACATTCGGAGTGAGTCGATGTACAAAAGTAAGTGTTCTTACCCTTCAAAGCGAACTTGGCACCGATTCGGTTCTTCTCGGAAGGAATGGTTGGCTTGGGCAGGGGACGATCCCTGATGATCTCTGAACAGCATGCGTGGCATGGCTAGCATCACTGCACCACCTACGCCTCAGGCTCACCAAATATGAGTTTAAAATTATCAGCTTTTTTTGCACTTCTAGTCTGCCGATATATATTGGTCCTAATTCATGAAATCTCCTGTTTCCAGGAAGATACCACGTAGTAATCATCCTTTTTCTTGGTAATATCTGGCTTGCAGGGCTTTCAACCTTCACATCCTCGCTAAGCCATTGGGGGTTCTTCCTGGTGTGGTTGTAGACGAGTCAATATTTGGCACAGAAGACAATCCTATTCAAAATGAGATCTCTTTGGCTTCGAGTTGAAGGTGTGGGGCACGATAATTTGGTAATCGATCTAAACGGTAGCAGGGCTGCTAATGGTAAGTAGCGGGAAAATGGCGAAAAAGCCAGGTAAAACGGTCGAAACCTACGATAAAAAGCCTATCTTCTACATGATTTAGAAAGCTATTTTGGGGAGTTTCCCGTTGGCAACGCGCCAATAACCCCTACGGTAGACAAGGCTGCATGTATTTACACATATATGCATGCAGAACAGTAGCCGCTTCAAATCATTTCGCATCATATTCCTTCGTAAATGAAGCGATATGTGAATCATTATCAGTTGGACATTTGTAAGCGGGCGGAAGCGATGGGCACCCGGCTCGGTAAGTTGCTGCTTAATAGGGCGCTATAAGGGTACTCCTTAGGGAAGACGCCACGTTGCGCTTACTAGTTAGAGGCGCCGAGTCCTGTCTTGCTAGGCGTATTTCCTAGACCTCCTGGAGACCGGGCCGCTCGCCTTTTCGGCAGAAAAGGCTGCCAGACGCTGCAGTCTTGTATGATAAAGATTTTTCCTGTTTCGTGCGTGTTATCCACAACGCTTGGACAGTCTCATTGGAGGAAGGGAGGGGGAGGATTTTGATGGCCAAGGCATATCCAGCCGCTCGGGAGATTTTTCGGAAAATACGACCTCCCCCAATTCCCTCCTCTGATACGACCCCCTCTCTTCTCCCAACAACGAGCAAATCCACCCCTCCCCGCGCTGGGGTTCCCCAATGTTCCCCAACGCGGTCCTGATGTGCCTGGAGAAATTTTTTTTGCACAAGAGAAATTTTTTCGAGTTGCTGATTTTTCCCAGGTGCCTGGAGATCCCGCTTTCCCCCCCCCCTTACCGCTCGACAGCAAAATTTTGGCGGAGAGCTGATAAAAATATTTTGGAAAATGGGAAAATTAGATACATGGTGAGAAAAATCATGAGCTTGGTAGAAGGCAGGACGAAGAAGGGATCGCATTCCACTTCAACCTTATATGACTTACAACTCTCAAAAAAAGAAAAAAAAGGAAAAAAGCTGAGTAGTAGAAAATACATAAGGCTGATGAAAACATTTCTGGATGTCACGTCTTGTCTCTCTATCGGGAGAATCCCGGTAGAATCCTTAAGCCCGTCGCGCACTAGTGAAGTTAAAAACGACAGAAAGGGCAGAAAAAAGCCAGAGAAATGGCCCGGATTACCGCAAAATGCCTACATATTGTTAGAGGGTCGGAGAAATTACACAATATTTGTAAACGTGTCAAGGCCTAGGTAGGCAAGCTTTCAGAGCATAAAGCGTTTCTCGAGCCTGGAATCATTGCAATGGGGGCATCCGAAGGCTGGCTAGCATAGTAGTAACAGAACTACATATTAGGCTGGAGCGTAAGTTTTTATTATAGTAGTCTTTCTTTAGCTTCTTCTTAGGAATTTAAGGAAGGTTCTGTGGAGCTCCAGCTGTCTCTTTTATGAAGGAGACCCAGTAATGTACTCGAGATCACTTTCAAAGTTGAAATTCAGCACGGTTATCAGAGGGAACTTTGAGGAGGGCAAACGCTTATGCGCTTGATCTGTTGATCCAGTCATTCCAACGCCAGAATCACAACTTTATCCAAGAACTGTTATGATAGGCTTTTATCTAGTGGTTGAGAACTCGTATCCCGGGCACTCAACTTGACACCATGTTGGTTCTCACTATAGTCTATTCTACCATGTTCGAGGGAAGTATGATACATTTTACGGTAAGGATAGACCATGTCTCAGGAGAATGTCTTCAGAAACTTGCAGATCTCGGCTGCACAACTTTGCCTCAGGACTCCTTGCTCCGTCAGGCAGCCACTTGTTTCTAGCCCAAGGCTCTTACCTGCAGATCAAAAGCCTCAACTACCTCAAGAGACATCAAAAAGTGTGCAGGGAAACTGCCTCGATCCCCATACCACAATTCCGTTTTCGAAAAATTGCCGAATCACCCAGTAAATAACAAAGAGTACTAGGAGAAGAAGTAGTAGAACAGCCTTCAGGGAGTTGGTTTGAAAATGAGTTGTTTCTGTGGCAGAAATTTGACTGCGTCTTACTGAAATTTGTCAAAACTTTTGTTTTTTTATTATTTTAGTTTTTGTAGTGGTCTGTTACTATAAGTTGTGATTATGGGGATTTATACTAATGTTCAGATTGTGGCAATAATTTTATAATGCTGTCAACTATTAATAGGAATGCAGTCGTTAAGTTTCTCTTGCTGTGACAAGAACAAAAAAATCCGCCTTGCGCAACGGGAATACTAACAAGCTGTAGGCTCCAAAGTAGCACATAATCAGATGCTTGCTAATTCTATTTGGAAACTTATTATTTTCTATTTACTGTTCATTATTATTTTATTATTCGATAAGCTGTTATTACTGCATTCAAGCTTGAGAGAGGGCTAAACATCAAATCCTAGCTTCAAACACTTTTTCATATGCTAGGAGCAGTTTGGATCTTGAAAAGTTCACTTTGAAGATGGCTACTGCTTCAAAATATGGAACGATCCATTCGTTACTATCGAATGGCAAGGTATCATAGAGTTCGCTATTGGTCAAGTTTGGGATGCGGCACGCATTGCTACTTCCATTCAGAATCGTAGTGGCTTATTGAATGCGATGTGGCCTATACAATGACTTGCGGTGGCCAGCCGATGTAATACAAGTCAGCGTTCTTACCATACTGGATGTGTCTGCTGCCAATTCACCGTACCCTGAAGGTAGATGGCTTCACTGACCTGGGCAGGAGCAATGCCGGGACTGAACCCCGGGGCACGCCCGTAGTAGGCCTACCACTTGCTACTACACCAGTTCCCCTCGGCAAAGTTTTATAGTGGTTAAATTGTTCCTGCGAGAGTCCCATAACATAGTGCGCGACTAACGAACACAAGGAAGATTGCAGGGCCAATGGTCAGACTTCTTTGTAAAAGCTCTACCCGAAGGGAGTGAAAGGCAGTGTCTGTCTCGAAGTAGAACAACTAAGAACACCACTATGGTCCGCAACAGGAACGAGCGAAGGCATTAATGGACTCCTACTTGAGGAACTCCCTGCTCAGCAGGACGGCTAATTATGCTGGTAATCATGAGGTTAGGTAAGGACAGGATTTTGAGCGCCGATGATTTGACTTCTTTATGGAGGCTCACATAAACGGAAGAGGAGGCGTTGTGCTGCTCGAGTAGGACAACCCAGTGGAGCACACTGGCTCGCGATAGGAGCGAATGGAGACGTCACTGGCGATTGCTCGAGGAATCCCCTGTTCAGCGGGAGCGGGAAGGATAGACGTAATCATAAAATTAGGGAAGGAAAAGGTTTTGACAAGGAATTTCGCATTTAGCGGGACAAATAAGGATACAGGTAATCATAAAGTGAAGACAAGGTCATGAGTGAATGGTCAGACTCCGAGTGCTCTTCACGAAAGGAATGAAAGGCGTGTTCATTGTACGACAATCCACAGTGCGCGAGAACGGAGCTGAAGGGTATGAATACCCTCCAGCCCGTTCCCGTGCACTTTTGAGAGGAGAAAATGACGAACGTTCTCCAAATCACTGCAAGGACCAGAATCCATAGAGGTGAGTGTGCATGGACTCCAGTTCGAAAAAATCTGTGTTCAGCAGGACGACTATATATTGGTAATCATAGTCAGGTAAGGATGAGGTTTTGAGTGCCGATGCCGATGATCAGACTTCTCTACAGCTCTACACAAAAGGCATTCAAAGCGTCATGGTTCTCGAGGTAATACCTCCACTGGGCAATTCTGGCTCACTCTAGGGACAATTGAAGACGTAAGTGGCGCTCCCGTGATAAATTACATGTTTAATAGGACGACTAATGATATAGGTCATCATTATGGAAGATACGGAGACCTTGACTAGGACAGCTTTAGCGCAAATCCTCGCCCACGCGTCTGCTCATTCCCAAATATTACAAAGATCAGGACTTGTTTTGCGAATCTTTCATTATTTTCTTCTACTCGAAGAATGGGTAACGGGCATACTGAGCTATTGAATAGAATATTAGAGACCAAGATATTTTGTCATAGATCACCTACTTCCGACCGATTGTTTCGCAATTAACAGTTATAGCCCCAATATTCCTTTCGTCAGAGATCACATCTTAATTTCCGTTTTCGATTTCAGGCCATGAAAAAATTAAAATTCAAAAGTAATGATTACGAAAACATAGCTGAGCCTGGCGACTGAAAGGTAGTGAGCTTGACCGAGGGCCAAAGAGTGAGCTGACAAGGCCCGCCCCTTCACGACTGAGGGATCCAAATAAGCAGACTCTATATCAGAATAATTCGCCAAAACTTCAATGATATCGCCGTTGAGGTGTATAGCTTCGACAGGGTCAAGCATAACCTTAAAGAAGATTGGTTCCTAGTTGAACTCACTCCCCCCCCCTCCCTTCTCCCCTGGAAGCAAGCGGTTGTTCGACCCTATTATTTTACTAGATAAAAATTAAGAAAATAGCAATTTAACTTCCAAAGAAACGTAGTGCAGTTTTTTTCGGCTCTCTGTAATGGAGGAAGCTATTTCAGTGGTTCCTACATACCTTAAAGCTTCCCAAAAAATAATAACTTCCTTCAGAAACAATATTTTGCAAAGCGATTGGCGCGATTCGTAATCTATCGGAAGCCTCCAGCTGACAGGTACAAAAGTAATCTCAGAGGAGGCGGTGCATAAAAATTACTAATGAAAAGTTCTTGAGCACGCAAATTCTCAACACTTCAGTGACCACGACTTCGACAATACAGGACCTAGTAGAAAACAAGGAAAGTGTCGGAAATTGAAAGATTTTCTCTTTTCAAGCCACCAAATCTTTCATGAAGGTCCACTATTCAAACATGATAGCCATCGAGCATTTTTTTCGATTTAACGACAAACGTTCTTGAACTTCCAAGTTTTCAAAGCCATCGAGCATTTTTTTCGATTTAACGACAAACGTTCTTGAACTTCCAAGTTTTCAACTTTCGAGGCATTAAATTCGGTAATGCAGGACCAAGGGGAAACAAAAAATCTAATGCTGAGAAGTAGAAGATTTAATCCTCAGTAATCGCTCAAAATCACTTATAAATGTACTTCATGTGTGAGGATTTTTTTCGTGGGAACGAGAAAACTATCATCTGCGCGTATGTTGTCGCCCTTGAAAAGGACATAACTTTGTTCACACATAACTAATTAAAGAGTAGTAAAAATCGTTGGGAATCGCAAGATCCGCTCTGTTTAATTTCATTAAATTCATGTTACAACATTTCTACATGGAAGGTATAAAGAGCAACAAGGGTTTTCACCAAATGGGCCCCTCCATACTACAACTTCGCTAGCTTAGCTTTGAAGTCTCTCGCTCTCAGTTTCTCCCAACTTTGTTGACTTGGCTACTGACTTCTTCAACTACGACCCTCGCCTGACCTTTCAGCGTGCCAAAAACGACTCCTCAACGGAGTGAGGATTTTTCAACGGATGCTTGACCTCGGCATCAAAATGTTAAAGAAGCTATCACAAGAATGCTGAGTTATGGGCAAAAGTCGTGCCCCAGGCGGGAGTCGAACCCGCACCTCACGCTTTCCGGGCGAGTGCGCTATCCGTTACGCCACCAGGGCCGCTTTTACCCTCTCAGCTTAACGGCTTTTATGCAGTAATTTTACAGCACTCACACGTTGCCGATACCTAACGATTACGGCTGATCGGCTCACCAAGTTGAAACCCGCCCGGAGTACGACTTTTGCCCGTAACTCAGCATTCTTGTGATAACATTCGGAACGCGAACTGCGGCGTTAAACAGCAGTTATCATAACAAAACAGTTAAAGACAGCCTCCGCGCCCAAATAATTCGTAGCCGTCTTTTCTTGTAAAAGTAGTCTGGTCTCCAATCTCTAAGATTTCCGCTTTAGCGGCTTCACAATAAGTAACGAAGGTGCTATGGCCCTCGGAAGTGGAAATTCTGACGTCTCCCTAGTTGTTCCGCCCACCCAAACTTAAGAGCTACATCTGTCCCAAGTTCAGTTCCTACTGTATTTCGTTTCTTTTCCTCATCGAGAGATAGCATTAGCATTGGATTATGCGAAGAAACGACATCAAAATATCGCTTTTGTTGGCATAAAACGACCAGATCCGGAAAACTCGTCTAGGGAAGCCGACAGGTTCCTGTCCATGATTTTTTGAACTTTTTCCTTTCCCGAAAAGTCATTTAGCGACCATAGGTTTGTTACCTATCCACAGCATACAATGGGGGAGGGGTATGCCTCTAAATATGACGACGACATTCCGAAGAGCTAACTCGTTACTTTTAAAGGAGTGTCGTAGTGTAGCGGACAACGTTCACGAGTACATAATTGTGTACGTCTTATCCGATATCTCATCATGTAGGAGTAAGTGAAATGAGGTCGCGCCGAACAAATTTGGAAATGCGCCGAACGATGTCGGGTTTCAATTTGCTGTCAGTAATGTCCTTCTAAATACCAATCTCATGACATGGGGCTTATACACAAAGAAATGAGGTGTGAGGGGAAACACAGGGAAGTGTTATTGCGTAAAAAAATTTGATGATGTCTGCGCTCGTTGGATGGATAGCCTGAGTTGTTGTCTCATTAGTCTTTTTGTAGGCCCATAATTCATATGATAGCTATTTTTCCAAAAGGAAAGCACCATTTTATGAGATGCTTAATTCATGAGCTTCTGAAGAAAATAAATAACATGGTGAAATCGAGAAACAACTGAAGTCAAGAGTACTGTCTACTCTTTGAGGTTTTGTAGAGAATTTAGTAATGAAAAAGATTTGATGAGTTAATTGGAGCAAGTTGTTAACGTGGTGCAGCAGAAGTCAGGAAACCAAAGCAAAACCCCAGCGGGAATCGTTTATAGGGCTCTTACACGAAGGTCAGACCACAAATAAATTATGCAGTGGTAAAGAAAATGACGAGAAATGAAAGTGTGGAAAGAAAACACTCCGAAAGACGCGGGTGAGTTAGCCTTTAGGCCTCTTCATAAGAAGATCTTCCGCTATTTGGCTAGCCCTTAAGGCTTGTCATGATGTTGAGGCTGGCAATGGAAAGGCGCGGGGGTGGACGAAAGACAAGTGGAAAGTAACACATTAAACGCTCTTGCAAACGGCATGCAGTGAAGAACTAGGATAGAAGTACATACGGAATCCCTGTGATGTGGTGGGCGTGGCTGCGTACTTCAACTAAACGTGGCGGTGGCTGGGCTTTTGATGAGATATTTCCTACACCATGTCCAAATGCCACGCCTAATCAATCTCAGGGACGAGCAGAATATTGAAATTTAGGTGAAAGGTTTACAGGAAATGTGCTGGCTCAAACGCACAAGTGAGAAGGGTTTAAGGTTGAAATGAGAAAGTAAAAGAGCTCTCTATCGAGTCAATTGTATTTGGATTGCTCCACACACTCTGCATCCATTCAGAGCTGTGGTCCCATTGTGAAGGCGATTCGGCCTACATAATAACTTGCGATGGACTACTCTGGCTTGTACCAGGAACGAATGGAGACGTTACTGATGCCCACTTGAAAATTTACATGTTTAGGACGACTAACGATATATGTGGGTGGTCATAGTGGTGACTAACACGATGTTGTTTGGGACGTGAAAAATTTTTGCCACGAAGGGAGGGAATGAACTGAATACGCCCTGCTCTCTCTATGCCCTCTTTTCCTTTATAGAACCCTCTTCCACAGCCGACCTATCATCCGACCAAATTTTCCAGTTAATTACCGTCGAGGGGGTGGAGAGGGTAGAAGGGTAACACTTTCACACCTCGATCCACCATAGGAAATAGTAGTTATGCGTTGCGGAGCCGCAGACCAAAGGGGAAGGGGGTTATAGCGACGGGCAGAATCAACAGACAGAGAAATTTCTCGGATCAGATGAGAACTCTCCCCAACGATCAAGTATGGCCCCGCTGGTTATCCTGAAAGTACGAAGTGCACTGGGTTTGATCTTCTGGAAAAGGTCTGCCACCAAGTAGCTTCCTCGAGGGATGGGGAGCTTGATTGGCTGGAGCGGAAGCCGAACCGGCTTTGAGCACCCGAAAGTGGATGTGGCTAGCTACACCGCACCAACTTATAACCTTCTACGTAACAAATTGTAATATGAAACATAGGGTGTAACATCGCAATCAGTCGGAGGCGGCGTGAAAAGGGCGGGATCAGCCCGCCACCTACTCCCTTGCTCCACCAATGGTGATCGGCTAGCGATCGATTTAGGAAAAAAACAACCAGTGCTGGACGCCGCAGGTGGGATCGTCCACCTGCGGCGCTTCTCAGATTAATTATCGTTGTACGAACTGGTAAACCTCAAACTGGTAAACTAGGAGGTAGATAGAGCGGAAGTGCACAGTGCACAAGCGACTCGCATAAGCACGACTCCCTCGAGTAAAGATTCCGAAACAATGACTCAGAGAGTTCAAAAGACTATAAGGACAACCGGAGTGGAATGAGCTACTCACTGTATCTAATCAGGTGAAAAAATTACTTAAAGCTACACTTCTGATCCCCATTGGCTTTGTATAGGGCATGTTCATTTTCATTGCCCTCATTACGCATAGTCCTTTTTTACCTCTAGGCTTTTTACCGCCGACTATCCTGGGGGGAATAAAAGCATTGAATTGCAAATTAGCTGGCTCCCGTAAGTCATTGTATAGGTCAACTCTCATTTATAATGCACGACCATTCCCAATGAAAGTGGAATACGTGCCGGATCCTCAAAAGGGACTCATCAACGGTGGAATCCATGTCATTTATACCGGGGAGCTCGGAGCTTCATTTCGCTCTTGATATATGGGAAAAATGTATCCCAGCAGAAAGCCGTGCCATTATCCCTTCATTAAAATTGCCCAGTCTCGGTAATTTCCGTTCGGCTACAGCCAGTAACAGTCGAATAGTGACCATTGTTGCTGAAGATAAAATGACATCCATTGCTACCAACACATTTCTACCAGAGAAAAATAAGTTTGCCTATTAATGCATGGGGCGATGACGGTGTAGTATCAAGTGGCCGTCTCACCAAACGCGTGGTCAGAAGGCCAAATACCGGATATGCTCCTGCCCAGGTCAGGCAAGACTTCCCTCCTTCGGGGACGGTGTATTGGTACCATATTCTTCTAAATGGATGAGATCATTGTATAGGCCACATCGCCTTCAATATGATATTACAATTCTGAATGGAAGTAGAATGCTTTTCGCATCTTGGAAAGGTATTAATGGCCACGACTTTATTCTCCTTGTTACCCCGCTTGTACAGAAGTTAGATCTGGAAGTGGTGAAGGCGGTGAGTGCCTCTGGAGAGTCACGCTGGGTTCTGAAGTATCTCTCCCTGAGCTATCAAAATGAGTGAAAAAGTAGTAAACAATTATGGATAGGAATGGTAAGCATGATAAATACATGCAGTGGAGTTTTCTAGTCCGGCTCATTCAGTTTTCTCGAGCAGGTTGTGCGACACGGGACTAAGGCTTTTAGCGGAGAAAGATCTCCCTGTTAACCAGGCTCATACGCTGCTCTAATGACTTAGCCCAGATCCACGAAGCACCAATTGTTTTGGTATGCGCCACGTACCCTGCAACCATTCCCAGCCGTAGAGGCACTGTGTATGCGATTGTAATGAATTGCGGAGGATCAGGTAAACTGCAGAAAACAAAATCGTCACCATAACTTTCTTTTCGTGCTGCTTCGGCTCGGGATAAGTGTTGGGGGCCTGATTCGTGTCCAGGCACTGACCAGATTGTTGCTGATTTTCGTTAGCTCTATTTGACCATTTGGGAAACCAATAAAGCCAGATCAGAACAAAGCCGATCAAGCTGTTGGGTAAAGCGGAAAGTCTTCTCATTTCACCAATGCCCTAGAAGAACGGCTGTAGGACTTTACGACTCACGGAGCAGAAAGGAATGAGCAGTCAGAGCAGTGAAAGGCCGTCTGATTTTATCATGTTGAGTGATACCATCCATCGTAATTCACAGTTCCAGAAGCCCTGCTCTCTTTGCTCGACATGGGAGCCTCCTGGGTGGACAATTCCATAACGAGGTTGACCGCATTTCGATCAGAGGTTTTGCCTCACCGATGTCGCTCTTGTTCTTGAGCTCTAGACGGAATCGGACCGTTGCCTCCTTTGCGCAGAATTACACTTTTCAACAAGGGTAGAGAGGGGCGCAAAGTTCAATAAACGAAGCTCCAAGACTATAGTCATCTGGGACGACATCACTCCTCTCACTGGGTTTCGTGAACATGGAGAGATGCTTTTCAAAATAATATGTAATGTAACAACAACCTCGCAAAAACTAGTTGAGATAAAGGGGAAGGGGACCGTTTAGGCAAACATGAGATGAGAAAAATGGAAAAGTTAGCAACCAGACATTATATGAAATCGAAGTCACAGTTGTATTGTGGCCAATACTAGATGCAGCGTATTTGGCCAGTCAGGCTAGCTTGACAACATGAAGAGGGTTTCCCATAATCCATCGCCTTTATGTACTCGGCGGACTCGCCTGAATTAGGTACAACATTACAAGTTTCGATTTTTGTGAGCTTTCGGAGGAGAGCTTATGGGCTGTTGTTAAATTTTAGTGCAGAACAACTCCTTGAACTGGAAGGAATGTTTCCCAGGGTGCAGCGGCGTGCCGGGTGAAATGGCGGTGTCCCCTCGTAAGTCATCATACGGAACGACCCCCTTCCCCTCTAGCGACCAGCCTGCTAAGTTTGCCTAGTTTTCTGAGAACTCACCAGTTTCAGAGTAAACTTTCCACTTTCCATTCGCGGAAGACCGTGGAGCGGAAGGGGAAGGGGACAGTGTTAGCAAACATGAGATGAGAAAAACATGGAAAAGTTAGCAACCAGACGAAGTTTTCTCCAGGCACAAAAAAAGTTCCTCTGCATAGTAATTGCGAACCCCGTGACCGAGTCCACACGGCCCTAAAAAGGCGACTGGCTTGATACGACTCCCCCCTAACTCCCACCCAGATACGATCTCCCCATGCAACCTGCCACTTCCTTAGGTTTCCCTATCTTCTTACCAGTTTGTCCGGAAATTCCCGAAAATTGTCCTAATTTTCCCAAGGATTTCACTATCGAACGTGTGGTGGGGAGACATCGTTACCAACAACTACTCAACTATCGGAAATGGTGCCCTGCGTAAAAGTTCCGAAACGCCTCGCGAGGAGTCAACTACGCCTTCTTCACGTTAGCGTCCGTTTAACAAGAAAAATAAACTGAATACAACCCCACCCAGCGACCAAATACGACCCCTCCTGTTGGAGATTACCCAACGATGATGTGCCGTGATGGTGACGGGGGTCATATAGCGAACACCAAACGGAAAAGAAACAGAGAAACGTCAACGACCAAACCAGACGGAATCTCAGCTCAGAAAAATTTTCCTCTGATGCAAAAACGGTCCCCTCCCAGTGCGACCAGGTACTACCATTAATGAAGGGATTCGCCAACGATCCTGTGTCTAATGCCCCTCGTGCTAAATTTAAGAGACGAATTCTGATGTCGGAGCGTTATCGTGTATTATTGATCGTCTAAGCAATCAACACTTCCAGCTTTGATTACGTTGCGCCTATCGGCACCCTAGTTCTGGTAAATATCGACATATCAAGAAATCTGTTGCCCACTTCACGCATTACTACTGTATTATCGGAAATGTTGTTTGCACTTTGTTACTGGCTGCTAAACAAATTCGTTGAACTCTCGTTCCTCGTTGAATTTTCAGTTTATTTTAAGATATGCCGTCATTCTTCAGAAAGTCGTCGTTAATTGGTACCCAATTCTTTCCTAACCGCTCAGAAAACGTTTATTTTGAGATACGGCAAGTAGCCCATAATCATGGAGAAGGACGACTATTACAACAGGAATCACAACAATAACGTCACTCATTCAGTAACGAGAATAGAGGTAAACATTGGCTTTAATAAGTGTCATCTCTTACGTGGTGGTTTTTGGTTATTCCTACTTCATCGGAGGAAACTATCTGTAGTCAGAATCCCTCAGGACAGCGTAGAAAAATATTGTTCGCCTCTGGTCTACTTTTCCAACCAATTAATGCATCAAACCTCAGAAACTTGCAAAATATAGCATTATAATGTTTTGCATTACTTCGCACAAGGTCAGCGAGAAAAAAATAAACTCGATAGCTCTGCGAATTCACGAATCCTTCCTCTCCCCCCCCCTAAAAAATGAAAGGTTTCGCGTACAATATAGCTGTAAGAGAGGGCTCATACGTCGTTTGTCGCTAGCAATATGCGTAGTTCCATCCTGAACATTTTAAAGACATAGTCTACCTTGTTTGTATGGGCGGAGACAGACCTACCGTCTTTCGCATTCCTTATTCGCACACCGCTCTTCTTTACCATCCTAGAAACAAGGGGTGCACTTTAAAGGAAGTTGACACGGTAAGTCCCCAAGACGAGTGGGATTTATACGCCTGGCAGGATGGAAACCCGCGCCTCCGAGCAGGCGCTGCATAGCGCCTTTACTAAGGAGCATACCCTTATAAGGCCTCTATCAAGCTGCAACATACCGACCGGACGCCCACCGCGCCCGCCCGCCCACAAATGGACGACCGTACCTGATGCTCGTATTGCTTCATTTGCAAAGTAAAATATGAAGCGAAGGATTGACATGAAGCGGCTGCGGTGCTGCATGGATATATGAGTACATACATGCAGCCGTACTACCGTAGCGGTCACTGGCACGATGCCAAGGGGGAACTCGTCCGAAATCGCTTCTGAGTCGTATAGAACAAAGGCTTTTTCTGCAGGTTTTCGACGATTCACTTAGCTTCTTCGCATTTTCCCCTCTACATGGCACCCGCGCCACCATTTTAGATTGATTACCAAGTTATCGTGCATTATGCTTTCAATGGATACCTTACAATAAGTCAATGGATCAGTCCTCTGTGTTGATTGCAGCTTTTTGCAGTAGTCACACTGTAACGGTATTAGTAGTAAGTTATTAGTAGTAATAAATATTTTAGTTAGTTGTAGTAAGTTTGTCGTTATTAGTAGTAAGTTCGTTGAGTTTTCACCTCACGGACCCCGCGCACTCGAAAGTAGCCCTTCAACCAGCAGAAAGAAGATTGCCGAGACTTTGCCCTTATACATAGCTGAGCCTGTAGATCACTTGTAGATTGCGTGCTATATAGAAGTAAAATAGACAAGTAAAGAAGTAGAGTAGAGCATGCACGTAACTTATCGGCTGCCTTCAGTTTTCGTGGTGACGCGCATGGTCGCGCTAAAGTTGCAACGGCGCTTCAACTCACGGGAACTATGCCCTTGCTCCATGCGGCAAAATTCGACCCCCGCTCCCTACGCAGGTCACACCAGACCCCCACGTCGCGGACTCCGTGACGTACGTGTGATATCCTGCTCCCATATAGCAAACAGCCCCAGCACCATTATGATAACTGCTTTGAATCTCCATTACTTCTCTCTTGTCTCTTTAGTCTGGCAAAAGTCTTGTCTAGTCTAGCCATCCAAGGATGGTAGACATAGCAGGACCGGAAAGAGGTAATTAATTTAGCGCGTGCTGTTCCGCAAAACCGATGAATATATGCATTCTTATCAAATATTCATCGTGACATGTTTCACATGATCATCGAAGCGACGCCTTGCTTTATGCAGTCGATCCGTGAACTCAGCACCCGGAAATTATGCGGTACTGGCTCATTATAACATCATTTAAAAATATTTGCTTGGACATAACCCGCTAATGCCCTCATGTTTCCACTCCTGGTCGAAAATAGAGCAAGGCAGGGTACGACGTCGTTGTGGAAATGACAACGGGGGTCGTATTACCGCGAAGGAGGGGGGGGGGACGGTAAGGGCTCTAAAGCTAGAAGGGTAGCAGTACTGAGATGCCGCACAATCGCTAACACATTCAATCGTAGTCCTTGCTATGAAGAGTTACCACCTGATGATTAGAGTAGACTGCTAGCTCAGAAGTGGGAGAGGGGAGGTGAAACGAAGCACGATAAACGCCACAAAGACGACAAGAATTGATAAACGAGCAAGGTATAGCATACGCTAGGACCTTTCTGAAGTGTAGAAGCACATCATCTTGCACGGAGAAGCCTCACCTGGAAGTTGGACCTTTCCTACGCCTGTGCGTGAGAGTCGGATGCAGGGGCAATACACAGGGTGTGTCAGTTGGCGCCGAATTATTTCCCAATAACTTTAAAAGGA
>MU966870.1:1186-15465 GCA_036418165.1 Cooperia oncophora | reverse complement strand
AGTCTGTGCGTTGTACATTTGTCTGTTAAGGTGATTTTCCACATAGTTCTGTTTTCTCGGCGGCCAGACAAACGTCAGCACAAAATCACTGAGTGCGGTAGGTGTGGCTGGCTACTTCACTTGAACGTGGCGTCGACTGAGCTCTTCATGAGATAATTTTATTGTGGGGCACTTGTGATTAGCTCTCCAACACAGAACAAGATGACAATTGCTCCAAATCGAAATATCCCACTAGTAACCCATCTTATACCATGTTTAAATGCCACGCCTACTCCGTCTCAGGGATAAGAAGTGTACAAACACACAGACTTCTGGTTTATAGAGACAACATAAATGGAATGTCTCGGTGAAGAATAAGCACCGTCACCGTAAATCCCATTTATGTCCCTGGAAAATAACCTTTAATTATATGGTTTCATTCTTTGAACTTATTATTTTGATTCCCGGAAAAAATGTCCCATTCCTTGAGCTTGCTAGTTGATTCCCCGGGAAAAAAACAGAGTAATTTAAAATGGCCATATCACACCAGTACTAAACTTCTTCTACGTTTAGATTCAATAGACGTATAACATTAATGTAGTAGCTCGGTAAAGGATAAACAAGTTACCATAAATTTCGTTTATGTTCCCAGAAAATTACATCTAACTATGAGTTTCCATTTTTGAAGTGTTATTTCAATCCCTGGAAAAACAAAAAAAAGAATAGCCATGTTAAACCTCTTTTGCATCCAGTTTCAGTCTAAGCGCGAACAAAATGGAAGGAAATCCTTTGGGGCTCGTCCTGACGTCTAATGTCGTCTCACGCTTGAAGTCAAAAGGCACGATAATTCGGATACTCGGTCTGGAATGGTAGCAGGGGTGCTATATAGTGGGAAAATGGCGAAAAAGCGAAGTGAAACGGTCAAAAACCTGCGAAAAAGCCTTTGTTCTACACGACTCAGAAAGCGATTTCGGACGAGTTTCCCGTTGGCATCGTGCCAATAACCGCTACGGTAGATACGGCTGCATGTGTACTCATATATCCATGCAGCACCGCAGCCGCTTCATATCAATCCCTTCGCTTCATATTGTACTTCGCAAATGAAGCGATACGAGCATCAGCATCGGTCGGACATTTGTGGGCGGGCGGACGCGGCGGGCGTGCCCGGTCGGTAAGTTGCACGTTGGTAGAGCGCTACAAGGGTACCTTCCTTGGAAGAAAGCGAAAGGCAGCGCCTGCTCAGCGGAGCCGAATTCTGTCCTGCTAACCAGGGAAGTCCACCCTTACCATGGAACTTTGAATGGAGACCTGGGTAGATCGATAGATCTATAAGGTTATTTACAAATATAGATAGCAAAACTGCAACCTGCATTTCACAAGCAACTTATGAGCAGGTAAAGTTTGTAATGGTGCAGTAGGGTGGAGGCTTGGTGGTGAGCTGTGAAGCATAAGCGAGGAATCGCATACGTCAAATCGAGCCCGTGAACCTTACCTGAACCACCACGACTCGATTCGACGTATGCGATTCCTCGCTTATGCTTCACAGCTCACCACCAAGCCTCCACCCTACTGCACCATTACAAACTTTACCTGCTCATAAGTTGCTTGTGAAATGCAGGTTGCAGTTTTGCTATCTATATTTGTAAATAACCTTATAGACTCTATCCATCTACCCCACCATGATCTGTGCTTCGAGCCCTTACAACAAAGGGCTAGACGCGCAGTTAGAGATATCCTGCTCCTCTTTGTCCGATGCTTCTACTGGAACTCCTCAAATATTGAGCCTGTGACAGCTAACAGTACACCCTTAGTAGGAGTGATTCATCTAAACCTAATCTTTTAGGCCCTTTCAGTGTTAGAGTTCGTGCGCCCAGTCTAGGCTAACACATCCGATGAAACCCCTCGTATTGAGGGCAAGCACTTTTGTATGTCTTTGGCCGTAGGCAGCGAGCGAATTCTACTCAAATCTCGGGCCACTCTCCGTGATTTTTAGCCTATCCCTTTTTTGACCTGCTTGTGTTTTCTGAGTAACATCCGTGGCACTGGTTGACCCATTTGTGTGACGCCCTTGAGCCAGAATCTTGGCGCAGTCATTCAGGCAATTCACGCCGCACGCCGATGGTAATACTGTGTTGCTTTTGTTCCAACATGGAAGCCATCCCGTTGCTCCGTAAATGCGTTGCAGAAGCGGCTTAAATATATCTCAACCCTGGTTAGGCCACTTTCTGGAATGACAGGTCAATGAAATCAATGTCAATGAATTCATCTTATCGTCCCGATGAGCCGGAGCTGCTGTAGTGATAGGCACGCTACCACGGGCGCGGTCCGGGATTTGAAACCCAGATCAGTGCCCCCCAGACCAACGAGCTCTCTATCCTTGGGAAGGTAAGCTGGTGCCAGATTTGTCCAGAATGAAAAGAACACTGGCTTGTTCATCGGCTGCTTCCCCCCCCCCCTGATCGTCGGCGGAAGAACTTACCGTTCTAGTGGTGAGAAGCGGAACCTGTACTAATAGAGTAATCAACGGTACATGATGCGATTGCAGTTCGTATGTAATGGAGGAAAAATATGAATTTTCAGGTGTTTTCTAGCTTGCCACGCAAGAAATTGGCTCCGAAAACGCTCTCAATCATGCACTATTGGAGGATGATTCTTAGCGTTGAGTTGCATGCGAAGGAATGGGGGATGAAGAGATGTGAGCATAGGCCAGAGACCCGAGACAAATATTGAGAAAAAAAAGAATGACGAAAGTATAGACAATAAATTGGTGAGATTACCCGAAGCGAGCAACGTTTGACCTGTGATTGGTGCCCTCAAATAGCGAGTTGCTATGGAGTGACCCGACCTCAATATCCTTATCAATCACTTTTGAGCCGCAAAGTGGTATAACCTTGGTTGGGCATCCTTCATACGGGAGGGATTCTACCTATAATAGCGGAAAGAGTCGTTACGTGAGGTAGTGCAAGGTCAGTTTGGAAGCACTTCTTAGATAGCTGTACTGGACAACGGTCATAAATCATTCAGCAAAGGTATGGCTTATACAGGCCTTGCATTAAGGCATAAGGCACGATAATTTGGACTCGGTCTTGAATGGTAGCAGGGGGTGCTCTATTTTGGGAAAATGGTGAAATAGCGAGGTTGAACGGTCAAAAACCTGCAAAAAGCCTTTTTTTTCTACACGACTCAGGAAGCATTTTGGACGAGTTTCCCGCTGGCATCGTGCCAATAACCGCTACGGTAGATAGGGCTGCATGTACCCATATATCCATGCAGATCGAAGTTGGAAGGAGCGCAAAGAAGCAAAGAAACTGTAAATTGTTTGCTGGACAGTCGGAAATATTGGTATTCAACAGCAAAGTGTAACAAAAAAACCCTGCCAGACATACTGCGCACCAAAACAACACCTATTCTTGTCAACGAAGAAGTTATCCGTGGGACCAACAAAGCGAATTGTTGTGAGAATTTGCAGGCAACTGCTTTCAGCTATTGGCGACAATATTTTTTGCCACGCTCCAGATATCCCGGAAATGGACAACGAAATACTTGTAAACATTCTGCTGGTACATAACTAAAACCCTGTTGTTGGAGCGTCAGGGAGTTTCCACTGTTGCTAGGCGAAGAGAACGTCTAGAAAGTTCGTGGGAAGTTCTGCTGTATGATTAGGGATCAAATAAAAAGCGGAAAGTTCAAAAATTGTCTAGCAACTACATGGTTGATTTCATCTGATTTCGGCGCTGATCGGATGGGGAGGGGCATTTCACTTTCGCTTACTCCTTTGGTGAGTACAACTAAACTAAAAGGGGCCACACTTATGAGTTCTGCGCCCTTGCGAAGCTACAAAATGGGACGATTGAGTCACTCTGTTTATAAGAGCTTACAGATGTTACAAAGAGGGCCTGTGTAAGCTGCTGAATCCCTGAGTAGCCTTTAGTGCTTGAAGCCGAATTGCGCCCAGATTACTTCACCAATCGATAATTTTCAGGTAATTGAAGTGGAACCAATCGACTGCAATCCAGGAATGTTATCTCATCCAATGGCACTGCTTAGATGGTTTCAGCTCGTGAGTTTCCGTAGCACATTAATAAAGGACACCACAATCGTCAGTTGCAACTGATTACACTTCATGTCCCGCAGACGGAGAGGGCGTTCCACCTACTTCAATAACCCTATTACGTACTTCCATTTACATAGGAGGCAGCACGTCGTACTTTGGAAACATGGACGCGGTTCACGTTTGCCGCTAGAGAGAGTAATGTCGATTGAGTTTGAGAAAAGCGTTTTCTTGAAAGCTTGATCTTTTGCTTTTTCACGGACGGTAACTACCGATGTTCGGGAGGAATACTAGGGATGTGGGGGGTGACTTGCCTTATGAAAAAATTCGGCCCTGATTAAAAATGTTTTCGGCGTGTCCGGTTAGTGACTTTTGTCGGTATTTACCCGTTGCGGCATGGCTCTAATGTCTTCCCCGCACCCCCTTCCGCCACACACACAACTTGAGAATCCACTGGTGAGTTCCTACCCCCACCGCACACCACCCCCCCCCCCCTCAACGCCGACAGTGAAACTTTTAAAAAAAAGGGATCTTGTGGGAAAGCTGACATGTGAGGTGGAGAAAAGATAGGAAAAGTTGGGTTGCTGGGTAGGATGGGAAAGGTTGGGGATTCATTAGAGAGCGAAACCTGGAGGTCGTACTTTCTGGAAATTTTCCCAGCGGTGTCTTTGTGGGAAGGCTGCTCGAGAGGTAGTTCCATTCAAGCAAGTTCCATTCAAGCAAACTGACATCTTTTCTTACTGCACATATACATGACTAAAGTCGTACATAAAGCTGCGATATCCCGTCCAAAGCGCAGCCTCACTGAGACACTCAGCCACGCCTTCCCTTTCCCCGGGATAGCATTAGACGTCTAAAAAAGTTCGTGCTGTCAGATCGCTATAATATCAAGCATGAATCCAGTAATCTGATTTTGTGGTATTTCTGAATACTGAAGGTACACTGCTCAAAGTCCAGGAAGATGACGAGCAACTTGCTCGACAGCTGTGAACTAGATACACTACTACGTAGTAATTGCTACGTGGTAATCTTATTTTCGGGGCACAAGCTGTTTGAGTGCATAAGCCCTCTCTTTCGAGAACTGTGAATCTTTGGCAAGTCCTTGCATACTGGGTACTGAGCAAATTCCAAGCCATCAGCATGGACTAGGTTATCCTTGGTTTCAACAGACCTCCCTTGGCTCGGTAGGAGGCCCAACAAAGTGCAGCTTACATCTGGGCGAACAAGGTAATTTCAGCGCCAACCCTGAACTTGATGATGATATAAAGAATACCAGTTCCGTTATGGCGCTATAGTACAACATGCGCCATAACCACATGGTCATTACTCTTTTTGAAAGATGAGTAAGGACAGCTTTTAGAGGAAAGAGGGTGTTGTAGGTCACTGGAAAGCAGGAGAGCGCAGAAGATGCCTCAGTTAAGATGTGCATGATGAAATATTTCAAATACAAAGTTAAATGGCTTACAAGGAACAACGTATAGGACAGCTGAACATCAACTAGTCCATGAGAAGACCATAAAGGTGAAATTGAGAGAGCAATGAATTTCATGCCCGGTCCTCGGATTTTCCCCGGCATCTCATTAATACACACGCGCACTTAAACAGTTGAAGAAACGTTATGGGGGGGGGGTCTGATTTTCAGTGTGAACAGTATTGTCGCAGAATTGATTGAGCGGAAGAAGGGGATGTCTTGCCAATAAAGCAGCGAGCGCCGTCTATCAACGGCAAGGATTGACTGAAAGGTTTCGTGGTTGCTCAAAGGCATATTCCGCGATTAGCTCGGAAGGGGCTGAAAAATAGAATTGTCCGTTGTAGATAATTTACCCGTAAAGAAAAATGCAGTGCGAAATGAGGACAACACCCGAATCAGGGTTCCTTCCAAGCGGACGCCGAAAGTTGATCGGATTTCTGGATGACAGATCAGACACGAGCAGTGAGAGAACATCTAGAGGAGCGAGACGACAGACACCAACGCTGGGTGGAGTCAGTTGCGCTCTGCTGGAGGAGCTTGAGCATAGGGTTGCATTGCTGAAAGGATCCCATCGGGGGGTCGTAGCTGGTCGTGGGGGTGAGGGACGTACTTGGGCGCGATGAAATTTTTATCGGTTGTGGATCTTTCCAACAAAAGTTTAGGCTGTCCTAGTCATTTAAAAAATTTCGTTTTCAAAAGCAAGCCATTTGTGAAGTGCTTACACGGTTGGCACCTACGGAATCTGCAAAATAAGAGGTTCCCTCCTGTGCTTCAAATTATCTCGAAATACCAGTTGTTTAGGCAATGTATTTCTTATTACAATGGCTAGTGCAAGTCACATGCGGTAATGACGCGTGCACGATGATTATGAACGTCTTTGGCTACACAGCAATGGGGCAGGTGAGTGAGTGGTAGCGAGGCCTTTCAGGGCATCGAGCGCTTTTCAAATCGATTTTTGCATCATGTAGCAGTAGGAGTTCAAACAAATCAGAAAATTGTGGTTCGTATGTAGGTGTTTACCGCTTTTGGCACCTGGAACAGAGAAAAGACTCGACTGTAGTATATGTTGGAACTAAGATAAAATATGGTCTTTTATAAAGCACTACCTATGGATGGCAATACAAGAAAATGGGAGTATCTATAGGTGGGGCATTTATCTAGCTCTCACAGTGGTCGCATGTAAGGCTATATTCATGCATTGCGGTAGCGTCCACTAGCGACCATCAGCGTTTCAAGAGTCTGTGAGCGATAGGAAAGTATGAACATTGACCTAGCGCCTACCAGAGTCTACGAGAATCCACCAGCGTCGACAAGCGTCTCGAGCAGGGCACGCCATTGCGTTGTGATCATTTCCTGAAAAATACGACCCCCCTAATTCCATCTTCAAGTACGACCCCCCTCCCCATGTTACCTCTTCCCTAGATTTTTCCAACCTCCTACCACTTTGTCTATTTTTCCCAAAAAATTTCTGGTTTTTTTTACAAAATTTTGCTGTCGAGCGGGGGGGGGGGGCAGTCGCCAGTACAGTCCTCATCATTGCGGACCGGTGGGGCGTGCCAGCCACGTGCCAGCCAGAAGGAGTGCGCACACTGTTGAAGCCGTTCTCAGCCTTTTTGTTGCAAGCGCGTATCGAACAAGAAAGTGTTAGAAACGAAGTCATCCGACGAAGGAGATAATGCCGGAGTAATGCCCGCTTGGAAAAGACTGCGTGGAACGATTTTGCCAAACCGCACCAAAGCAGCCGCACTTCCACGTCCCACCGGTCCGCAATGATGAGGACTGTACCTACGTACGTCCCAAGCACGTCCAGACGTCCAGCACTCTGGCGCTGGTGTAGCATACTGACAATACCTACGAGGAAGGGGCGATGATAGGAGCTACCATCACCGCCCACAAGGACACCATGAATTTATAAATGGGAAAGGACTTACGACTTGACGGATGAAGTAAACAGAGATAAGTTACATTCGCGAGACTTTTCTGATTGCAGGAGCGCTACATTGCCTTGCAATTGGAAGCCGCTATCTAGGACAGTTCCAACCTTCCAACCACTTGCGTGGACAGCCCATTGCATTGGCGGCGTTGCAGATGGAATGCTAATTGGCGCCCAATGGCCTATTTCCTGATACCCTTTGCGAAAACATGTGTTTTAGAAACATACAAAAGTCTTCAAGCCAACTGGAAGTTTCATGGCCTCGGAGGGGGCTGATTTTTCGTGTCGGGGAGGATGGTACGAAAATTGAATCACAACGGGGAATTTTTTTCGAATAGCAGGCCTAGGAAGAAAATTAAAGCCCTGCTGGAAAGTAGAAATCTTCAAGCTTCCGGCACAGTTCTTTTTTTACGAAAGGCCGTGTATGAAGCTTGCCATGGAGGTCGCATAAGTCGTTAGCGACTCCGCGTTCGCAAAAATGATCATAGACGGATCACAAAGATGATCACAACGGGGAAAATCTCTGGAACCGGAACGTTTTTGAAATCGCTCAATTCAGGTGATTGGAACCAACCTAGCTCTACTCATTCCCGTTTACCCCTCTCCGATAGCTTCACTTTCAACGAAGTTATGGGTGTTCAAATGAGGGGTACTTTTCACGTGTTTGGCTTGAAATTGGCTCCAAACCGTAAAATAGGCGCGCATCAGCACCAATGCGCTTGTATGAGCGCGCTGACCGCGAACAGCCAAAATTCAAAAGTAATCCATAGTTCCGGTTCCCAGCTGGCTTGGTGAGTATTTATATTATTATTTATAGTATTATATATTATATATTATATATATTATTTATAGTATTTTGATTGCTTGTTTTTGTTAAGTTTGATTTTGTTTTGGGTTTTGATTTTGTTTGTGAGGAAATTGCTCAGTTGATTAAGTTTCTAAGGTTGTCATAAGGTAGCTTTTGCAGATGGATTTTTTCCTTTGTCTAGATTTGTGCGCGATTAGTGGATTGGGATTTATCTAGACCAGATGAGGAGGGTTGGTGGGCGAAGTGTCTTGAAGTTTTTTTGTGAGGAAGGAGGAAAAAGTTTCAGCAATATTTTTTTAGTTCTTGGCCTAGGAATAGTTCGATAGTGCCTAGTTCTATTTGTTGTCATCTACATCGTCCCTTTTGAGCTTCTTTTCACTTGTACCGTGTATCACCGCTCTCTCCACTTCAACAGATGGCCTTTGCGTCTTTACCGACCCCCCCCCGTCCATCGCGGCGCAAACTACGCGCCACGACCCCCCCCCCGTTTGAATGATCACAAAGATGGCGTGCCCTGGTCTCGAGCTACTAAGAATCCAGCGTATGGATATCGATCCAGCGTCTACCAGCGCTACCAGATTCCATCAACGTCCGTATGGTGTATCAGCTTCTCCGAGGGCACTAGCGAAAAGTAGAGATGACAATCTAGGGTAGTGCTAGCGTCCACCAGGCCTACCAGCAGAGAGTATGGGGAAGTAGTAGTAGTGTAGCAGACTTGCAATGGTTGCAACTGTTCTGAAACTGCAGTGTCCTCAAAAGGGCAGCTGCCGCCACGTTTGGATGAAGTACGTGAAGTGAGTTCAGTACAAGCTAGGATAATGCCTGCATCAAATGGAAATATATCCGATACACAAAGGACTGTTCACGACCTTTCCAGAGAAGAGACCCTAGGAAGAATTCCAACCTGCTCTTTGCCAGGCTTTTGTAGTTTAAGGAGCACACCTAGCCGTACCCTTAGGTAAGCTCGAGCTGGGCATCGGCGCTACATCTGTACATGTCGGCCAGTCTTGGCTAACTCGGTAGCTTGTAAAACAGTGTTTTGTACTTTTAAAAACAGGTCCAAAATAATAGGCAGGTGCCCGTAAATGGTAGAGCTGAAGACGTAATAAAAAGCATGTAAGAAATAAGCGGTTTGCAGTGGGGAGCTCGTAGGGCTTCTATTTCATCAATTACATTGGGATAGCAAAGCAGCGGAAACAACAGGCGGAGGGAATACATGCTACACGGACGCCATTTATAAGGTTCTCATTTGTTTGCCTAGTACAAATTGGTTCAATCGGATCTGAAAAAGTTGGCGAGCGTTTCTTGCCACACCTGTGCAGATGTGGCAGTGGCCATATGTGAATTCAGCTCAAGAGACGAGGATTTTGGATTCTGCATAACTTATGAAGTTTCTAATTTTATATTTCCCTTGTTTTTTCCTGGTGTTCAGTGTCATTTCAAGGCAAAGCCCGAGATGATATTGTGGAAAACGGCGTTCAATTACATACATATATACTCTCTAAGTTACTCTTTATATGGGAGAAATCAAAGGAAGTCATGGAGAACACTCTAAGAGAACACCTGTTGGCGCAGCCCGCTTTAGTCTGATGTTCCGCCACCACCTTGTTTATGGGAACTAAAATGCGGTAACCGTCTCTTGGCGTCAGAATCTGTCCTTGGAGCGTTCATATTTTGACACGGCCACAGCGAGAAAGCAACGCACGATACCAGTACGCGTTTTGCGAGCGTGCGCAGCGTCAGCGACTAGAGAGTATAGATTGTCGAATCTTGCGACGTGGCAGCGTCTACCAGCGACCAAGGCCAGCGTTCAAGCGGGTGGAAGAGCATGGAGCGGATAGGAAGGGAAGGCAGGCAGCTAGTAGAGTATGGGGCAGATAGCGATGCAGACTCGGTACAGTAGTACTGGCGTCTTGTGGCGATAGCGATAAGAGTGAGGCAGACAGCTGAATATGGGTATATCGGAGACGCTGCTTGTCGCTAAATCGCTATCTACACATTCCTTGTCACTGACATTGACGGACGTTCAAAACGCTGATAGTAGCTGGTAAATGCTGGTGGACGCTGTCGCAAAGCATGAGCGCAGCCTTACTACGGCAAGCAAACTCAGTATGCAAGCTTGTGTAGGATTTGGTATGAAAAGTTTGTCGCTTTTAGAGACGGAGCCTGGGCGATCTGGTCTCAAGAAAATTTTTTCTGTGCGCAAAAAGTTGTTTATCCGGTTGTTGACTTATCGCAGTTTTTCCCTTTCACACGTGCTATATGTCCCTCACGACCTGCATAATCCATAGTGAGCGGAGCAGCCAATGTTCCACTAAGTATGCCGATGCTATACAGGGGGGCCAAAAAAAAAGTCATTTTGCCTCCATGACTTTCAAGGCGCTATAAGTTACACTTTATTAAATTTTTATCGGACATTTTTACTACCATATTAAAGAGCACATTAAATACTATAATGATACTCCGCCACAGCCTTCTGGAGGAGCGCCATCGAGAGATTCGGCCGCGCGAAAGTGAGTGGGTACCGGAGTTGAGCGAGATCGTTGATTTCTCCGCCACCGTAGACCACCCTCTTGAACTCCGCCCGACTAGGTAACTGAGTGGATTCAGGTCAGGGGACATACTTCAATATTACATCTTCTTCAGGTACGAAACGCCCTTCCATTCGAAGTAGGCGGGAGTTTTTCCAAAACCCTTTGATTCCATGTGGTGGCACCCAAACCTGTAGCAGCACAAGGTCTCCAAGAAGGTACGGGCGACCACATGTAGGGAGGATATTCTTCTCGAGTTACTTGATGTAACCGCCAGCGCTCACCTTCAGTCGGGGTCTACAAAGAAAATATCGGTCTTCCCCTTTCCAGGTACCCCGGTCCATACCATCAACTCGCGCCTCGGCGAATACGGTGAAGATGATGTCCTAGACCGTAGCGACGTTGCCGTAGCTGGTCGATGTGGGAGGTCTTGCAGATCAAGAGTACTGACCTCCAGGTAGCTATCTGTGGATGACTTCATTCAAGAAGTTTCGCAGCTGTTTGGAGGCGACGTGAATTCCAAAGGTGTTCTCCAGTCAGGCCGCGACTGGAGATGACTTCATATTTTGGCGTACATGAAGGCGATTGGCGGCAGCGTGCTCCAGCTTATAGAGGAAGATCTTGGGTATCTTCCACTCTGGTACTCATATCCACTTCCCCTGTCTTGGGCCCTGCGAAAACATTGTTATATGTGGCCTCGCAAAATGACTTTTTTTGGCCCCCCCCTGTATATAACTACTATTCACAATAGTCGAAACTAGTATTGGTTAGTGGCGAACCCGCCCTCCATATACCCGCTCGACGGTAGTGTGCTGGTGAAAAATTGAAAAAAATTATAGGGAGCGTGGGGACTGCCAGAAGGGAATGGGGGCTTGCATGAGTGTTTCCCGAAGATCACTCAAAAATCATCAAAAAATTCCCGGATTTTGAAGTAATGACAATTGAGTAGTGCTTTCGTACTGCCAACTATAGCACGTATACTTTGTTTTTTTTCAGCTATTTGTACTTCTGATTCTGTTACTGATGTCAATAATCTGTGTTGTCATATTGATAGCTTATGGTCTCAACATTCATAGGACTGCCTATGCAAATGCGATATTGGGCGTGGTTCGTTTGCAAGCTTATTTGACTATGCCTCTAAATAATGACTGGACCTCATAAACAATATGGCGTCGGAAATAAACAGCTCTTTTTGCAGGAACGCCTTTATGCAGCCCTTAGGAATCGTTCTATTCATCATCGCTGGGATATTAGGAACATGGATGGCCGTTCTCACCAACCAGGAAGACGTAAGCGATTGACATCAACTGTAAAACAAACGTTTCTAAAGTAAAATAGCAACAAGTTTTGTTCAATCCAACAGAATTACAAGTTTAGGGAAACAGAGCGATACAGTGCTTTAGAGTTACGGTCCGCGATCAGGTACTGAAGTTCAAAATGTGTCGTCGGGAGGGTAGTGTGGTCGGCGACGAACAACCTTGTACCGGTTTCGCAGCAAAAAACTGTAGTGAATGGGGCTAAACGCAATGTAGCTTCAGTGACGCCTCCTTTTCTTCAGTGACTCCGCCTCCAGACTCCGCCTTCAAGGCCGCCTTTCAGTGAAAAACGAAGCTGCAGGACGAAAAGCATGAAAATCGTCACTTGCGGTCGTAGAGTTCTTATCGGGGAATCAGCTGTGCGGATGAGGGCGTGGTTTGAAGAAGGAGTCATTGGGCAAGTACAAACTGGGATCGGAATGCGGTTCTATTTAGAGCAGTTGACATGATTTTTCTGCTTTTTTCACTACTGAGTTACTCAGAACCTTGTCGTCTACATGCAGACCCCTCCCCCAATCCACTGTCTGTGATGGCAAGCCATCACAAAACTTTGCCTTTAGGGGTAGACTTCGCGATGAGCCAGTGAGAAATTTGTAGGTGGCGTGGTTGAGAAGCAGATTTCTATGCGCTAATTAACCAAAAAAGGAAGAAACCGTCGAGAAAGCCTCAAATAAGGCCCCACTTGCGCCAAGCAAAAGGCAAACAATCAATGTGGATTTCGGGAGAGCGCCCAACAAAAATAGCAGGAGAACATACGAATGAGGGGTTACAAGGCTCTTGTCAGCCTGATATACTCTCGCTGCGAGGGTCCGGAGGTATTTTCTCATGGCATCTACTAGCCAGTAGTTGAAGGGAGAAGGCAAAGGAGGAGGGAAGAGAGAAGGTAGGAAGGAAAGGAAGGAAGGAGGAAAAAAGGGAAAAAAACGAGGCTCCGCGGTTGACCAGTATCATATGACGGCAAATGAGGAGAGCGTAAATAAGGCATCTATAAAATTGGGCGGAGTCACTTGGGCAACCTTGCGCCTTACCGCCGCTACCTTGCCACTTTCTGACGTGAAACTTATACAGGGTTGTTAGCTGCAGCTCGCACTACCTGCCCAGACAAAGTGTTTAGCTAATTATAAGCGATCGTGGACCCTGTCTTCAGAGCACGCATAAAACTGAATGCGTAGGAGCAGCGAGTGCCAATGCTTTCGCTTAGGCGATCCCTAACCAGGTGGAAAGCGGAATGAGGGTTACACTCGTCCTGGTCTCGCCCCAGAACTTCCTACTATATCCAGTTCCATCTATCTACTTTTAAGGCAGACTCTATGCTCGACTCTGTAGATCCTCTTCCTTGTCATGTGCGAGGTGAATAAGTTCGTAACTGCCTTAGCGTGATACTTTTTCCGCTCAAAGTCACGAGAAGACGACTAGAGGATGGCGGTGCTGGTGCCACTCCCAACTTCGTCCACGCTCCTGCGCGGCCATCACACGACCGACCATGGCCAGAAGCACTATTTCTCTGCGCCCTTCCGATTTCCTGGTTCTTCCCTACCTATAACTGCATCGTCCCTACGAAATAAGGGTATCGACACAAGTGCTGCACCTTGAGGATAGCGTGGGCGAATTAGGGAGACGGGACCAAGTGTTACTACCTCCCAGCCTCATTCCCGTGCACTTTTGAGGGAAAAGCGGCATGCCAATGCAGCTGTTGACGGATTTCTCGCAGACAGCAAGGAACTGCGTCCATGGGGACGAGTATTCATTTTGTGCTAAGAGGGACAGCGCTAGCGCAAAATAATCTCTCGAAAAATAAAACCGTCTCCATGTTGGATAAAAAACTTCAAAGCTCGAGTATTCTCGTGAAATGTCGTTGAAGCAAGCATATACACTCGAAATCCCTGAGATCGGGTAGGCGGAGCATTCGAACACTGTAAAGAACTGGTTACTAGTGGAATATTCCAGTCTGGGACAACTGTCATCTTTGTTGGACAGAGACACGACAACGATTGTGTCGAGATGAAAATATCGCATCAGAAGCGTAGACGCCTTAAGGATAAGTTGAAACATGCGGCCACGCCTACCCGATCTCAGGGATCTCGAGTGTGGATAATGACGAAATATCCTAGACATGATTGAGGCAGCGAACCGCATAGCATCCAGGGACTGTGACGTGAAGATCTGTGGGGACATGCTTACTTGTACATG
>MU966867.1:0-15557 GCA_036418165.1 Cooperia oncophora | reverse complement strand
GTAGGGCGTTTGAAGGACTCCTTTTACAAAACTTAGTCCGCTCTAACAAAACGTAGACTCGTCTAATGGTAAGCTCAAAGCTCAAAGGAAGAAGAAGCGGCTGGGTTTAAGTTGAACCAAGTGCCAATCTCAATGCCATCCTTTTGAAGGGAATCCCAGATTTGCGTGAGCAGTCCTTTACTCCATTTCGCAAGGGCCTTGGCGCCGAAGCTCAACATAGGGAAAAGTCCTCCCCCACGGGGCATGCCACAGGCTTCCAAAAATTAGACAGTGACCCTTCCCTGTGCAAGAGCTCTTCATAGATGGTGTGCCCTGTTTGGGGAGCTGACTGGAATTTACTGTTGTGTACACAAATTCGCCTGTTCATCCCACATGGATATGAATTTTATCCTGGTATTTCCTATGTATTAGCGAATGTGTACGCGTGTAATGAAATACCGAATGTGTTGATGCTTTCCGTTCTCAGCTCACCGGGTTTCCTCCCAATGCCAGAGAAGGGTTTTAATTAGGGCGAGACAGGATTAGGAAGCACTTTTGTGTGCCGATTGGAATTTTAAATTACCACCAAATTACCATTGTTTGTCTAAATAAACATCCCGTGTCTACTACTGGAACGGGTCTCAAACCAGAATTCAGGCTAGCCGTGCTAGGGAAATTTGTTTTGAAAATATGCTTGTGTATTCCTGTATTTCTCTGAAGTTCTTTGCTCTTTAAAGTCATCTTAGGTACCCAGGAATTCCTCGAGACGTCTTTAAACGCAGTTGGCACGATAAATCCCTGAAGACGAGTAGGATTAATACGCCTGGCAGGACGGAATTCCGCGACCCTGAGCAGGCGCTGCGTAGCGCCTTTTCCAAGAAAGGTACCCTTATAAGGGCCCTATCAAGCTACAACATACCGACCCGAACGCCCACCACGCTCGCCCGCCCACAAATGGACGACCGTTCCTGACGCTCGTATTGATTCATTTGCTAAGCAAATTATGAAACGAAGGGATTGGTATGAAGCGGCCGCGGTGTTGTATGGATGTATGAGTACGCACATGCGGACGTATCCTTGGTATCGGTTAGTTGGCAAGATGCACAAGAAAGTCGTCCAAAAATTCAGTTTCTAACACACTTGAGAACGGGAGCTTTGATTGCAGGGATTTGACCAGTATCACTCATTCCTTCGCCACTTTTCCCCACTAATCAGCGACCCTTCTAGCATTTTTAGGGCCGAGTTGCCAAATTATCGGGCAATGCCTTTGAAAGTAGACAAAGTGCCACCAGTATTTATAGGTGAACTCGCCTTCCAACGTTCATAACAAAGCCTATTCCAAGAATAGGTTTGCGTCAACAGAAACTAACAAGTTCCTCAGTCGAACAAAGCATTACACGCACTTTCCTCTTTGTTAGTTTCTCTCTTCTTGACGTTAGTTTAGATGTCGTTGACGTAATCACTAGAGGTCATACGGTATGTTTACGTTTCGACGAACTTTCAGCCCTTTTTTCAATGGGTTTAAATGCAAAGGCAGGAGGAACATACTGCTGTTCGTGATCGGTGGAAGTCAAAAACGAATGTCAAAAAAATTAATCCAGCAGTGAAGAACGAAAAGAGAAAACAATCGAAAATGCCATTAACAAAAGCCAAGCTATAGGAATATGTGGTCCGCCATTGTAAAGTGAAATGATGAAGGCAATGTAGTTCTTGGGGCCGCGAGGTCTTGTCAGGACAGTACCCAAGCGTCCTTATCAAGCAATTTCAGTCTCAAAACTGGTACATTCCCTGCAATCGCGAAAAGTGTCCTGGGAAGGGGTCCCGGGATGTTGCACATGGGGTAACTGGAACCGACTCTATTTGTGAACATCTGATTAAAGCCCTGCGATTCATCGTGGCAAGCACAGGCGCATCAAACCTTCACCACTTTCCCTGAAAGGAGGTTGGAATGTGTGGCGCATCTTGTGAGAGATCGCTCAACTCTAAAAGCTTTATCTTCCGAAGTTTTTCGCTACACCTGCAAAGCATTACGTAACAAATTGTGACTAGGTTATTACCTGATAGTTAATAGCCCCAAGTCATTGCCGATTTATGAATGCGCACTACTTTCTTCCCTTGTGCAACAGCGATTGCAAAGCGTGCCAGAACAACAATTGCTACCGCGAAAAACAGGATAGCTGTTCTCAAGGGTACAGCATGCTTTTGTGAAACACACAGGGGGGGGGGGGGGGGTCGTACTTCTCAGCTGGGGAGAGGGGTCGTATTTGGTCGTTGTTGGGAAAGGGGGGTCGTATGTGGCTTTGAGAGAAATTTGCCGCGTTGGGAAAAAGATTTTTCAGGTTGTTGACTCTTGACTCCCCCTCCGCGCTCGACGGAAAACCACTGGGTGAAAAACTGGAAACTGTGGGAACCTGGTAGGTAGGTGTTGGGAAAGAGGGGGGAAGGTCCTACTGAAACCTTTTAGTTTGGACGGTTTTTGTACTGGCACCACCATTTCCACACATCACGATGCTATACTCTAGTTGTTTTACACGATTTAGTGACCCAAAAAAGAACAGTAAATAACTCCTTCTAATATTTTTTCCAGAGTTTACAAAAAACTCTCACCGCTGTCGTCTGGAGAAAAATAAAGAGAAGAAATTCTACTGAAACTCAATAACATCCTTTGTGGAGTTGAGAAGCTCTACAATATAACTTTTGCTCCTCAAGTACTTGAAAGCACAAGGATGCCCCACGAAACTCTCATAGTTTCACTGCAATCGATTCTCAGGCAAAAGCACTTTTTGTAAATTTTATTATGAGTAACAAATCCGTCCGAACGAGTGGCATTCATTAGGCAACTGCCGTTCGTCATCCATCCCTTGCCGCATCATGCACTTTCTTTCAGTCCTTATGACTCTGGAACGATATCAAGAGGTATTGCTGCGACGGAAGAATGGACAAAGATTGAGCGTTTCCTTTCGTTTTGCCCCCAGGCCATCCAGACTTCGACGAGGGTGTTTAGACGGGAAAGCGCTGTCATTCTTAACACAATTATTGCGGAGAAAAACACACGCCTTGCCTATTTGGGAACAAATGCAGCAGTATCTCGCTGTATCGCTCAATCCACACCAGAAGATGGAATTTACATGGGGTAATTATTCCATATTGAAGTCCTCTATAAGGCGCATACTTCTCAAGTGAAGCTTCACCGCACCAGTACCTTTCCAGTCATCAGACTGTAAAGAATCGCTAAAAAATAAAAAAACACACTTTCAGGAAAACAGGCTGTATAGAGTAGCCGACTACGCGTAAATTTGAGTGCATAGGACAACCTGCGCGTAAAACAGAGCTCAGAACCACGCGTCCCTGTCTAGGCAACATCTGGCCAGGTGGATAAGGGTACTAGTGTCGTTCCCGCTCCTTGTCATCACCCTAGAGCTCCTTATGCCCATTTGCCCACGGAGACGACACATTTAATTCCGGGCGCAATTTTCGAGGATACTGTATACCGCTTGTTTGCCTGACCTTGCAACTTGTGAGTTTTCGTTTATTAATTCGCAAGATAGAAACAGGGAGGGAATGGATGTATGTACAGCCTCTGCTCATATACTCAAAGATGACTGGACTGCATCGGTGTAGGAAGGATTGGAACTGAGTGGGACTGGATATGGGAAAAGCATCCACCCCCAGGGAGCCAGTGATCCCAGTGGGACACCACACTTACCCAAGTGGGACACCAACTGTGAGTGGTAGATGGAAGCTGTCGTTCCTTTCATGGGACAATCCGCTGGCAAGAAAGGCAAACAAACTCTTCGTTCATTCTTCTTCGCCCACCATCCCACCCCCACCAGCACGAAGTCAAATGTTTTCCCTGAGACGGCAAGGCAAGCTGAACTTGACCGGCTCAAGATCTGAACTACTCAGGGCCCTAAGCTCTTCTCCTCGTTTCACTATCGCCCACGATCAGTAGAATTAATATGATAGTCACACACCCGAGACCTTATGAATGTGGGAAATTGAAAAATCGGAGGATGCCGTACGCCTTGTAAAAAAGACGGGAGAATAAAGAATTCTGAAGAATTTTCTCACGCACTTCAGCTACAGCTGATTAGGGTAGTTTTAAAACGCAGCATACTCAGTCCAGTCGAGAACAAGTTCACGAAAATACCCGCACGACATTAGTTGAAAATATTAAGTCATTAATCTCTACCATTCTACCACTGGAAGCACTCTCATTCCACTTACTCCCTCCAGGGCAGAGCCAAAGCGTTGTTTCATGGTGAGACATTACCAGAACATTTATTGACGCTTATGGCTTTGGTGAGGGCAGAGGTGGTGTAGTGACAAATGGTACGCTTACCCGCGCGCACGGTCCGGAGACCGCAAAATTGGCACCAGATCGTCTGGGAGGGTAAAAACACTGACTGATACATCAGCTGAAGGCAAACGGCGGAGATTTTATTCTTTTATAGCTTCGGTAGCGCACTAAAAGGGTTCTCTGGGCAAAAGTATCATTAACTTCATCGTAAAGCAATGGTCCGCAGTGACCGATGAAAATGTGAAAAATTGCATGGGGAAAGGCAATGTGGACCCATTTGCATTGGACAACTTGGTCCCAGTTCTGCGGGAGAAAGCTGTAAGGTAAAGGCGCTAAGGTGCTTAGTTGCTCCAGTGACCTCCTTTTTCTATGTGACACCGGTTCAGACCATTCGTCGAAATCTGCTTCGTAGCGAAAGAAGACGCTATCGGACATCTGCACCAAAAAGAAGATTCACAGGATCAGTTTCTCTTGGGGATCGCAGGACCCATTACTAGGAATCAGCTGACTGGATTCGTCTCAACACGCGGTGTTTTTGCCTTGTACTCGGTCATCTAAGTGTAAGACTAGCGGGCATTATCAGTGGTTTGCGAGGTTCCGGCGCTATTTATCGACGGGGGGGGGGGCATTCTGCTTTTCATAGATTTGCCAACCCATCTAGGTACCCTTTTTTCGAGTTGACACGTTTTAGGATGGTGGCTAGACGATCTTGCTCCAGCTTCACAAGCGTTCACAAGTTTTACCAGAGTGAGATTTGTAAACCGGAACCAGGGAAGCAATTATAATACAAAATGCCCCCCCGTCGATAAACAGCGCCCGAGGTTCCTTTTAGTAGCCCCTCTTCAGAAGCAAGTCTCTTGGCAAGTACTTTTTCCATACTCAAACATCACTTCCTATGCTTCCTACCGCAGAAAGTGCCTCAGTGATCCCGGACCTTTCTCCCTTTTGGTCTTGGGCAAAACTACTCATCTCCATCACCCCAAGAAGTCCGTGGAATGCCCTCGAAGGCATCTAGCGCCTATTTATCACTTCAGAAGACGTCCTTGAAATGATCTTAGCCATCCTCAATGTATCCTTGCGTGCAGGCCCTTATTTTGGCACATATGGATCGCCCATTCGCGATATTCCATGCACTCCTTTACATAATCAAAGCTCGTCTCCCCTTCCCCCCTTTCTCCGAATAGGCTTCTGGAACTGTTGGCAAAAAGCTGAAATAAAAGCCATTCTATGTGTTATGCCAATAGAGATGGAGCCTATCTGAGCAGCACATAGGCCTCAGCTCGAAATTCAATGAGCACTACTCCGATGCGACGACAACATCCACACGCGCATCGCACAGACACAAGAGGAGACCCGTTGCACGAGAGATTCAATAGAGGAAGCAGAGCAACCCGTCGGTTTTCGAGGAAGATGATGAGGACGAGGACGAGTCTTTGTCGTTGTCGATCCCACTCATCAGGAGTGCCTACTTCAAAAGAATTCAGCTCCTTCTGCGCGCTTCAACAATAGTTGGCTACGATTTGTGGCCCGGACAGACCCCCTCAAACGGCATTCACCGGGTGCAGTCCGTGAAAGATGTGATGAAGATATAAATCGGAAATGTTAACTGTTATTAATCAACGTAATCACCATTTATTTCCAGTGACGTCATATTTTTTTACTACGGCATAGCTCTGATGAAGACAGGGGATAATATAAAGCTCCCCATTCATCATATTGCCACACGATACGTCTCCGCCATCAGTGGAAATCCCGTGCCAACCAACGATTGCCTAACAATTGATGGAGGGCTATGGTGTTGGGCGCGTCGAAGTGAGGGCAAGTCCACCTGCACGAGGTCAAATCTCATGGCTGTAACTCAATAATAGAGAGGTTGAACTGGTTAGGTATTACCACTGAAGAGAGCAAAATAGATCAATGAAGGCGCCACAAATGAGGGCCCGATTCATTTTCAGCATTGGAAAAGAATGCAGAGAACAGAAACGATGAAATGTCTAGACAAGGGCTGAGATACTGGAAACTGCACGAGCAAGAAAATGTTTTTTTTTTGCGTTTTTCTCGCTCAGAAAAACGAGCGAGAAGAAGCGGAATAGCTCTATTGCATTCATACTTGGTATGGGCGGAGTTTCCAGTCCACCACAATACCCTTGCATCCTTCTGGGCACTGTCGAGTAGGCTTAGTGGCTACGGGAGTGCGCTCAAAGACGCACGGAAATGACTCCACTTCAGGTGTTCGCCCTGCTCTCCCGTGTCCTGCGTAAAACTTGGAATAGAAAGGTTACCCAGCTGCTATGCAAGGTATCGCCGAACTCTCGGAAAAGAAATCTTTCACTTTAAGGGCGCCACTGAAGATGTATGCTCTTGCACTTCATCCATCTTGTTCACAGCCACCATCTGCACTAGGGCATTCGAAGTTCAGTGTGTAGTAGACCAGAGAATCCAATGTGTGGCATCGCGCAAATCAGTTATGCTCTTACCTTAGCTTAGCTACCCGAGTAGGCTTAGTTTGTTGATGCCAAATCAATGAACTTGCAGCCTCAGTTTTTACGTTTATTTTACGCCCTTAAGGATTTCATGATTTCACAGATTCGACGCCGAATTTGCTATGCTGCATCAGCTACTAACTAGGGAAGGTCGTCAGGTCGAAGTGGCCATTTGTGATGAGATGTAGATCACTAGACGTGGTTTTGGACGCTGATCTTGAATCTGCCTTCAAAATTTGCAAAGCGATTCTCTGAACGGAGGGAGCCGCGTTTACCACGCAACAGGTCATGGGATCGGATCCCTGCTGAGCTTAACTTTTTTGCTTGTTGCGCAAACGTGGCAAAAAGTGATTTTGCCGTCACTACTACTTCAGTTCTCACCTGAGCTTGTCTGAAGAAAAGTTTGCCTCCATTTATTACTGCGCTTGGACTCCTTGACTCCCCCTTGACCTGTTGCGTGGTAAACGCGGCTCCATAACTCCGTTCAGAGAATCGCTTTGCAAATTTTGAAGGCAGATTCAAGATCAGCGTCCAAAACCACGTCTAGTGATCTACATCTCATCACAAATGGCCACTTCGACCTGACGACCTTCCCTAGTAAGAAATGTTGACTTGTGAGTGATGCGTCGCCTTTGATGCCGAACAACACCCTGCTTCAAATCCCATCAAACTTGGAGAAATAGCTAGTTCTACCTTAAGATCGAAAGAGGCATCAATAGAGATCGAACCCTTCATCATCGCTTTTTTAAAAGTGAAGTAGTACTTCCGGAAGAGGCCTGGATAACTACTACTGCCAACGTCATGCACCTTCCTCGTTCATCATCCTACACGACCATGTAATGATTGGATTGCTAGAGCAGACACGAGCCGTACCGTCTCGTTTAGAAAAAGGAACTACCTATTCATTTCTATCCAAGCACTGAAGCCTGAAAAGTTAGCCGAAAAAATTCTACGGATTGTTAAAGTCGGAATAATGAAGCCATACCAAGGCATGGTTCACATGGATCGTATGGACGGAGACAAGAGACCATTGTGCCTTTTCATGAAGGCATTACTCCTTCTAAAGTGGTGAAGAGGAGAACGAGACCAATAGGAGAGGCAGATGGTTCTTCGTCTCCGCCCATATGATCAGCGTGGACTGCGGCATCAGTGGGAACTACTGGTTCCCAGCTTAAACCACAGCATGTGCGACCAAACCCATTCCAAGCACCCGAAAAGCGTAAAGCGATATTCTGAGACGACATAAAACTAACCTAGCTATGGCATGGCTAGCGACAAAGACGCTTGTCAATTTGGAAAATTGCAGGGGTGATGCAACGGGATATGCCCCTCACAATTTCGAAAGAGCTGTGACGTTTTTCTCTCTGTTCAGGCTGAACGAGACCAGACTGATTCCTCCAATTTGTGAATTCCAGGAATTACCCAGATGAAACAATGTGTAGAAGCGCCCACAGATATGAGCAAGAAATTTCCACATTCCAAATAAACTTACCCTTTCTCACTCCATAAGCACTTCAAATGTGTTTATCCTTCATATCTAGCGCCTCAATTTTGACAAAGTTCCCAAACTGGCGTTAAAAAATGCGGCCGGAATGCACTATCTATTTGCTTAAACTTGCAAAAACTCTGTAATGAATTTCGCACCCTCTAGCAGAATGAGAATGCTCATGATTTCTAGCAGAAAAACATTCAAGGCAGAGCACGATTTTTGATTTGATTACTGGGGCTTGAGTTAATGTTCAACAAACATTTCGTAGCTTATTTCATAGGAGTGAAAGAGGCCCACTCAGAAGCAGTTCTCCCACATAGCCACATTAGTTCGATGTATGAAACTGTTAAGAGAGTCCCACAACAGCCACGAAAGTTCCGCGGACTGAATGCAAAAAAACCGACGAATTTTGAAAAACTTAATATTGGGTTTAACTGCAAATTTTGAACCATTCTCAAACCATTCTCAAACTTTTTCCATCAAAAATGCAGATTAGGAAGGCTTATGAAAAAGCTTTTGGTAAATTTCACAAAAATTGGTTTTTCAACAGGCTCTGTTGAGAGTCAAGATAGGTAAAATGAGGAGGGTGGTCTAGGCAATCGTAGTTTGCGGCACCTACTACCGTGCGACGCATCGTGCGGCAACCAGAGCACGCCATCGTTGTGATAATCACAACGGGGGGGGGTCGTATTTGACCGCGATGAAGGAGGTGTCGTATCCAAACTGAGAAAAATTTTTTGATAGTTGATTTTTCTTGTTTCACGGATGCTGTAAAGGGGTGGGGTCGTATTTGGTCGTTGTTGGGAGAGGAGGGGTATTTGTCTTTGAGAGGAATTTGCGTCGAAAAATTTCTCCGGTTGCTGGCTTTTTGCGGTTTTCTCGTTTCACCGGCGTTATACCCCCCCCGCCCTCCTCGATAGCAAAATTTGGGCAGAACTAGAAACTTCTCGGAAAATGCCGGAAACTGGAAAACTGGAAAAAGTGGTATGAAGTTGGGAAAATCTGGGGAAAGTGGTAGGTAGGATGGGGAGGGGGGGGGGGTCGTATCAGAGTATGGAATTAGGGAGGGTCGTATTTTTCAGGAATTTATCACAACGCGATGGCGTGCTCTGGCGGCAACTGACGCGGCAGTTCGAGTAAAGTTCCAGCTCAGGTAGGTTCGCAAGAATGTCAACATATGATCTCACCTATACAAGTACTCTACTGGTGAGAAAGAGTAGACATTAGAACGTCGTATATGCGACTGCAAACTATTTAGTTGCCTCATGTGACAGACCAAATCGCTCACGCATATCGCCTTGTCCTATACTCAAGATCAACCCTTTGGGCGGCCTCGTTTTCTTCCAATAGTGACCGGTTCGGGTGAAAAACAAGAAAAACAACGAGCGATAGAGAAAGCAGAGGCTGAACTCATTCCGCGTTTCAGAATACCATTCGGATCACTTGAACCCCAACCCAGCTCCGCAATTCATTTACAAAGATCTAAATATTGTTAGTCTGCAGAAACATATATAGCCGGACCACAAAATGAAGAATTATCGAAGAAACCAGTCAGAGCTATTCTTCTCCGTGGGCTCGAATGAGCCACATGGTGGCGCACATGGTCCGCAAGGTGTTAAAAATCTCGAACTTCTCTATCGTTGCTTTAGACGACCTCATCTTGTCCTTAGCAGGTGTTGTGAGACTGGCTGGCGGATTTACAAGTGTGACACTTTCGTCACTCAAAAGTGCGCGGAAATGACGCTAAAGTGTAGTGGAAGCTCAACACTGCTTTGGACTCCGCCCGTGCTATCCTTAACGCCCAACACTTGCTTCTGTACCAAAATCCCAAAGTACAGTTAAAACAAACAGACGTGAGAGGCGCAGACAAGTAGCGCCTTCGGCTATGATCTGCCCCGCCTACTTGGCCAGCGTGGTCTACGACTCTCAATGAGCGAAAAGAGCGCAAATAGAGAATGATTTGGTTGTTTTTCCATAAACGGACTTTTCCTCAGTTCCTGGTCTTCTTGCAAATTGAAATGGGCTCAAAATATTGACAGTAACATTCACTCATCCGAAAGGCTGATCCAGACACAATAACCTTACAACCATTCCTGCGAACTCGAACGGAAAATAAATGCATGGTGTGGGCCGTGCCGCCTAATAATCGGCTATCTATGGCGCTGAAGAGCAAGACTACAAAGTGATGAGTTGTTGGCTGATGACCTATCAGCTCTGGAAAGCTACGAGTAACAGCAGAGCAGGTAAGGATGCCAGTGCTACTCGAGAGGTACAGTCGTGATCCCTGCAAACGATGGGGGTATGAGGGGCGCGACGCAGCCGCGATGCCCTTTTCCCACCACTGATACCATCCTGAGCCTCATGCAGGTGACGGGAAATCTGATCTGGTTGCGCTTCTAAGTAATATATAACTTTTATTAAGGGAAAATGTTCACCGAAGAGAAGAAGCACTTATATAATCCAACTACCATTTCAATCGAATAAAGGATAGCATTTTAAAATGACATAAAAAAACAGAAGGCAGGTTTGATGGCTTCAACAAAGGCATAAATCCCACCGGCCCCATCACGCCTTTGAATATCGACAGTTATTAGTCACTCCCCGTTAGCATAACATATCCCAAGAGCAGTTATACTTACTATTAGCATGGCGCAGCTATGCGAGGTCGGCTGCCCTTTAGCCCGTAAGCTAATCGGAAGTACTTTCCAAAATAGGAGCTTTTCTCTGAGAATATTCTATTATAGAAACGGAAACAATTACAGGAACGACTTGAGATGCGCTCTTTCACAAACTAATTGTTCAAGGGAATCGCTTTTAAAACTCACTTTTCTGAAAACAAGGGTATTTGCTGAATAATGTCAAGTGAAGTGTAAAGGGGTAAAGCTTTCGCAGTCAGTCAATCTCTCTTTGGCATGCGCCACACATTCTGCTTCCATTCAAAACCGTAGTGGCATTTTGAAAGCAAAACGGCCAATACAATGGCTTGCGGGGTTAGCCGATGTGTTAGCTAGTATTTCTGTCCTTACAAGAGAGCTGAGTTATGGGAAAAAGTCTGACCTCAGGTGGGACTCGACCCCGCACCCTCTAATGGATAGCGCACTCGCTCGGAAAGTGTGAGATGCGCGTTCGAGTCCCGCCTGGGGTCAGAGTTTTGCCCATAACTCAGCCAGCTGTGGTAACTTTCGGAACGCAAACTGCAGCGTTAACAAGCAGTTATCCTAATGAAACAACTTCAGAACCTATCCTCACATTTCATTTCGGTACTATTCATTTGACGTCAGAGTCATGAAAGGCTTTGTAGGACTCCAGGGAAACCGAACCGAAACATTACTCCAGGGCAAGAGCATGGTAAGTGAGTGGCACCGCTTGCTATTGCCTCTGCCCCTGAATTTTGCTTTTCGGCTACCGGATTGAAGGAGCAGGTATCTCAAAGTGATCCCGGACGAACTCTGCTGTGTTATAATGATAGAACGACGCTTATTTTTTGGAAGCAATGAATTTCAATCTTTCGTCGGTGACTTTATCCTATGTGGAGGTACTGCAGTAGCTTTTGCGGTGACTACCGTGGTGACGAAAAGCACCATACCCAGTGATCTGTAAGTCGGATTCCTTGCAGGACTACTAAGCCCCGCATCTCTCCGGAATGATTACGTGACATCTCAAACATTTGTGCATAGCCTAGTTGCGAAACGTTGATAGATAGATAGAGAATAACGGCTGCCAAAGCATCGAAATGTGCACGGAACATTTGACGAGCCAGGATATGGGCTTTTTCAAGGGGAGCGGATTCTGCGGTGAGTGAGCCACTTATCATTTGTGAAGAGGTGGAATCTGTGAGGGACCATAAAATGCCGAGAAAAGTGAAGATCCATGATTTCGAAGGGACTGAGTTCAAGTTGTCAGTGAACCTTCAGAAATGTCTTTTGGTAGTGGATAGACGTTGTCCTGTACAACGGTGTGCCGTGCAGACCATTGTAGGGGAGAGATACGTCTGCGACTCCATATAGAGTTTGAACATAAAGTTTCCAAAGGGTTCACCACTGTCGAGTTCATGACTCCCTGACTTGCTTATAATTTTCTTACCAGTCTTATTAGTGGTTACACCCCATATCTGGGAGCTGTGAAGGGCGTGGCTACGTTCTTCATTCGAACATGCTTTTAGTGGGATATTGCTGTAAAGCATCTTTGATCATGTCCTTGTTCAGTACCAGACCGGATTATAGTTGTCTAAAATGGAAATATCCCACAAAAATGTTCCAGAAGTAACGCAGCCACGCCATCCTCATCCCTGGATGTTGAGGTCCCTATCCCCCGCGGTTGAAGAGTTGTGGGGGCTGTGCCAGTGAGTTCTTAAACTTCTAGGAAAGTTTTGTACTATGGAAGCAATTCTCCGTAATTGCCCTTTCCATAGAAAACCATTACTTCGTTTTTTTTCTCTTGCTAGAAGTAGTCCATATTGCTTGGAAACTATTGCTAGGTTTTGGTTTGCATGTTCTGTGAGGGAGAGCACCCTTTCCGAAGTTTTCTCCCCGTCGAAAGAGTGCTTAAGACGACCAACCGGGCAGCTGCGTGCTTATGCGCTTCTTAGTGCAAAATCGTTACACCACTAATCCCCTCTCGACTACTCCATCAGAGCGAGTATGGATAGAAACGAATAAATCATTTTTATCACTTCTTCTCTTATCCTCTTCTGTTCTATGTATTCTATTTCCCTCCCTCCATCTCTGCCTCAGCCTCCATTGTCTTCTTCTGGAATGATTGAGTGTGGGAGTGAGAGGAGTGAGAAGGAAGTAGCTTTGCCCAATATCGTCTGATGATTCTTTCAGCTGACTCGCCTTGGCCGAGCCTTGCAGTAGATGTGGCTCGTTGAACGGTTTACTGGTGTGCTGTCCGACTTGGAGTTGGTCGGTTGGTGAAGCAGCCAACCGCGTCCGCCCCCTACGATCATCACTCGTCCAGCTCCTCCCTCTTCGTCTTCATCGCCCAACAAAGCGGCTTCACCGCTCTTCGCCTATCTATTTTCTTTGCCGTTTTTAGCATATTCATCAACGAGTGAGGGGCAGTCCATTCATTCATGTGATCATTCAGCGCATATATTTCTGTGATGAGAAAATTCAATCAGATTTCGTTGAAATGTTTATTTTTGCTTGTTTTTGTGCATATTTAAATTATTCCTCTGTAAAAAGGTGTAAAAGCGGAATTGTTTTCAGAGAAATGAGTTTTAAAAGCGATTCCCTTGAACAATTAGTTTGTGAAAGAGCGCATCTCAAGTCGTTCCCGTAATTGTTTCCGTTTCTATAATAGAATATTCTCAGAGAAAAAGCTCCTATTTTGGAAAGTACTTCCGATTAGCTTACGGGCTAAAGGGCAGCCGACCTCGCATAGCTGCGCCATGCTAATAGTAAGTATAACTGCTCTTGGGATATGTTATGCTAACGGGGAGTGACTAATAACTGTCGATATTCAAAGGCGTGATGGGGCCGGTGGGATTTATGCCTTTGTTGAAGCCATCAAACCTGCCTTCTGTTTTTTTATGTCATTTTAAAATGCTATCCTTTATTCGATTGAAATGGTAGTTGGATTATATAAGTGATTCTTCTCTTCGGTGAACATTTTCCCTTTAATAAAAGTTATATAGTACTTACAGTGGAGGCAAGTACAGCCATGTCCTTGCAAACGATAGGGCTTGTGACGATGGCTTGAAGCGCAACCAGATCAGATTTCCCGTCACCTGCATGAGGCTCAGGATGGTATCAGTGGTGGGAAAAGGGCATCGCGGCTGCGTCGCGCCCCCTCATACCCCCATCGTTTGCAGGGATCACGACTGTACCTCTCGAGTAGCACTGGCATCCTTACCTGCTCTGCTGTTACTCGTAGCTTTCCAGAGCTGATAGGTCATCAGCCAACAACTCCATCACTTTGTAGTCTTGCTCTTCAGCGCCGTAGATAGCCGATTATTAGGCGGCACGGCCCACACCATGCATTTATTTTCCGTTCGAGTTCGCAGGAACGGTTGTAAGGTTATTGTTGTCTGGATCAGCCTTTCGGATAAGTGAATGTTACTGTCAATATTTTGAGCCCATTTCAATTTGCAAGAAGACCAGGAACTGAGGAAAAGTCCGTTTATGGAAAAACAACCAAATCATTCTCTATTTGCGCTCTTTTCGCTCATTGAGAGTCGTAGACCACGCTGGCCAAGTAGGCGGGGCAGATCATAGCCGAAGGCGCTACTTGTCTGCGCCCTCTCACGTCTGTTTGTTTTAACTGTACTTTGGGATTTTGGTACAGAAGCAAGTGTTGGGCGTTAAGGATAGCACGGGCGGAGTCCAAAGCAGTGTTGAGCTTCCACTACACTTTAGCGTCATTTCCGCGCACTTTTGAGTGACGAAAGTGTCACACTTGTAAATCCGCCAGCCAGTCTCACAACACCTGCTAAGGACAAGATGAGGTCGTCTAAAGCAACGATAGAGAAGTTCGAGATTTTTAACACCTTGCGGACCATGTGCGCCACCATGTGGCTCATTCGAGCCCACGGAGAAGAATAGCTCTAACTGGTTTCTTCGATAATTCTTCATTTTGTGGTCCGGCTATATATGTTTCTGCAGACTAACAATATTTAGATCTTTGTAAATGAATTGCGGAGCTGGGGTTGGGGTCAAGTGATCCGAATGGTATTCTGAAACGCGGAATGAGTTCAGCCTCTGCTTTCTCTATCGCTCGTTGTTTTTCTTGTTTTTCACCTGAACCGGTCAGTATTGGAAGAAAACGAGGCCGCGTGAAGGGTTGATCTTGGGTATAGGACAAGGCGATATGCGTGAGCGATTTGGTCTGTCACATGAGGCAACTAAATAGTTTGCAGTCGCATATACGACGTTCTAATGTCTACTCTTTCTCACCAGTAGAGTACTTGTATAGGTGAGATCATATGTTGACATTCTTGCGAACCTACCTGAGCTGGAACTTACTCGAACTGCCGCGTCAGTTGCCGCCAGAGCACGCCATCGCGTTGTGATAAATTCCTGAAAAATACGACCCCCCTAATTCCATCCTCTGATACGACCCCCCCCCTCCCCATCCTACCTACCACTTTCCTAGATTTTCCCAACTTCCTACCACTTTTTCCAGTTTCCCGAAAAGTTTCTAGTTCTGCCCAAATTTTGCTATCGAGGAGGGCGGGGGTTATATAACGCCGGTGAATCGAGTAAACCGCAAAAAGCCAGCAACCGCTAGAAATTTTCACCGCAAATTCCTCTCAAAGAAATACCCTCCTCTCCCAACAACGACCAAATACGACCCCACGCCCTTT
>MU966866.1:0-15312 GCA_036418165.1 Cooperia oncophora | reverse complement strand
GCTCATTCCTCACGTCACTTTTTATTTTCCTTTTTCTGAGGTGGGAGGGTGGAGAAAATAGAATACGCTCATAATTGAAGCACTAAAGCAATGGTTTCAGGTGCACTTCACAACGAGATTCACTGGCGATTTGCAATCTTGTGCCCTATAAGAAGGTATGCTTTGGGAAGTCAAGTACTTTCCGATTTCTATATTTTTTGTAATCATTTTTCTGAAAATCAAATACGGAAATTTTGATAATTCACGGTGCTGGCGAGACTGTTAAGTGGAACTTGACGGCCTTTTTCAGGGCATAAATCCAAAGACCGTCAAAGAAAGTTTCACCTGGCAGCCTCATTGGCATATGGACATTGTTAAAAATTAACAGTACTGTTGAGAAAAATATGAAAAAAAAGAGAAACGAAAAGAGAAGCAGGACTATGGAATTTCTGAAAATTTCAAATTGAATCAAATTTTAGGAACTGCCTATACAATTCCGGAATTTCGCGAGAATCACAGGTGGTCTTCTTCAGAAGGAGCGAAACATTACGGGGGTACAGTGGAACTCGCTGACTTCTGCCCATACAGCCAGGTTTGTGAACCAGTGCACAGATTTTTTTATCGTTAGGTGTGTAAAGTACTATGTCTTTTATTAATCAGTCTAAAAATCGACATTATTTGAACAATAGGCCTTTCAGATAGACCAAGATACATTATGCAGCCATTTTCGCTGAAAAGGCTGCCGCGTCTCGGGCACGGGCTGGGGGGGGGAGGGGGTGGCTCCAGTCCGTCCTTCACCAATTGTTGAGGCAGACAAGCGGCAGCATTAAGTGGAAAATTGGTTGGCGCAGCGCCAAACAGTCCTACTGACATGCGCCATCGTCTCCACGAAAACGACTATACCCAAAACAAATCAGACCAAACTTGGCTCTCAGTGGGCGGTGCGTGCACCACGACCCGGTGTGAGCCGAACTGGACCACATAGAGTAGAAAGGCATGACAGAGTCGACCAATAGACAACAAACAGCCAAGAAAACAAGTATTTCTGCTATTTTCTGTGGCAGTTCTTACTGAAGGCGCGTAATGGATGATTCCACGCTGTTTGTGTGGGCCGAGACAGAAGAAAACCTCATTGGCACGTCCTTCAAACGGAGGAGGGGAGCGTCAATGAGGTTATCCTCTGTCTCCACCCACACAAACAGCGTGGGACTTCCCTCCTGAAGTATATTATTTTTGTACCCGATAATTACCCGTCGTAAAGCTGCAGTATGGATGGGTAACCTTTAAAACATTCATGCGTAGTGGAGGTCTTATTCGGGATTGGAAAGGTGTGCAGTTTTGGGGCTTGAATTTCTCTATTTGATAATATTGAGCTTCTTTTCTCAGGAGTTCCAATGGAAACTGCCAAACTCGACAATACGCCAAGATTCTCGCTGTGAACTTGAAGGAAACAATCGCGATGGCGAGGACATCCTTGAGGTATCGTGGTAACTGTTCTCTCTTTATCCATAGAAATTCTGAAATCGGGTCGTATTCAGGTGTATGGTACGTCATCACGCTGTTTCGACTTCAAACAACCATGGCGTGAGCGAAAATGTGGTCGAGTGAGATCGTTGCTGCACTATATGGCCGGTTGTTATGAAGTATGACAGTTTTCAGTAGCTTTTAATGGCCTTTTTTGGTAGTTATTGTTAATTTTTGCGAAATGTAAAAAATAAGGCGTTCTGCATTAAAGGCAGTTGGCACGATAAATCCCTAAGACGAGTAGGATTAACATGCCTGGCAGGACGGAATTCCGCGACCCTGAGCAGGCGCTGCGCAGCGCCTTTTCCAAGGAAGGTACCCTTATAAGGGCCTATCAAGCTACAACATACCGACCCGAACGCCCACCACGCCCGCCCGCCCACAAATGGACGACCGTTCCTGACGCTCGTATTGCTTCATTTGCTAAGATGAAGCGAAGGGATTGGTATGAAGCGGCTGCGGTGCTGCATGGATATGTGAGTACATACGTGCAGCTGCACCTACCGTAGCGGTTATTGGCAAGGTGTCTACGGGAAACTCGTCCAAAATTGCCTTTTGAGTCGTAGGCTTTTCTTCTCAGGTTTTCGACCGTTTCACTTCGTTTTTTCGCCATTTTCCCCACTATGTAGCGCCTAACATTATTACCACGAGTACCGAATTATCGAGCCAGCTGCCTGCCAAGCTACCAAGCCCTTTATGGGGTGACCACGCATTCTCTCCCACCCAGAAGTGAATTTGAATGGACTCACAACCGTGATGAGTTCCGGCCCATAGAATGTCGGGAAGGCGCACTCAGCGGTAATTTCGTTGGGCAAAGAAGAACTCGCAACCCATCTGCCTTCTTCTTCTTATTATTTGCGGCTGTACACTTAACAAACTTGTAATTACTATTGCCGCCCAAGAGTAATGTTATGTTGATGTGAAAGTCAGCGTTCTTATAATTCAAGGAAAGTCCTGCACCAATGAATAGACTGTAAAGGGTGAAAGGCTTATGAGGCTTGCTGGGTGTATTTCGCTGGCTCCCGTTGGTCATTATCGACCTTGGGAGAACCTGTAAACCCTTCAGCAAGGTGAGATGGGCAAGAAGTTAACAGAAACTGATGAAAAAAAATCAGCAAACTGAAAGATTGCCCCTATTGAGCCCTGCAGCACCGGGACTTGCTTGTCTAGAGCCGCATTCGACCCAGGGTTTACCCTCTAGACCGTACGCGTTGATGTTTACTACTTCATACGCTTGAAATCCCTGAAATGGGGTAGGCGTGGCTGCGTACTTCAACAAACGTGGCGGTGGCTATGCCTTTGGTGAGATATTTTCATTTTGGCACAATTGTGGTCATGTCTCTGTCCAACGCCGAATAAGATGACAGTTGTCTCAAACTGGTATCCCACGAGTTCCGTTCTGTGACATGTTCGAATGCCACGCCTACTCCTTTTCAGGGATGAGTGCACATCATATCCCCTTTTGTGAATTTTTATAAAGTGTTCATTGCAGCACTCCTGCCAAAATGGTACACTGTATGTAGCCGTACATGACTCAAACTTCTATCCATGCTACTACGCCGGTCAACACGTCCATATCAGACGGGTGAGCCCTTTCGAAACCCTGTATTCCTGGTCCGACTTCCTAAATCCTGTAGCCTTTAACTTTACAGATTACCGATGGTTGGCTACGTGAAGGCATAATTGTGTGTCCAGCATGCGACGAGTTCTGCTCACAGTGCAAGGAGCATGAGAAAACGGACGAGTACATAGGTGATTATTGATTGATCCATCTCAGTGGCATGTCCCACGATCAAAAATGTCGGGTGGCAAGACTCAAATCCTAATGACAAGGTGGAAAAAAATTCAATGATGGGGAAAAAGGTGGAAAATACTTTCTGAAGTACCCGGAATAGGACCCTCTGCCGATCGGAGTTGTACACGACAGCCATGCTTGCCCTTGCGTTGTTATACACGATATCACTTTTTCTTACACCTCTTCTCTCTCTTATAATGTTCGATACGGAAGTTGAGCGTAACGGCCACTCACTTGCACCATCAGCAATCTCCTTAGGTAGGAAGTTGGGCGTAATAGGCATGGCGGATTGCCCTGTTCTTGAGCAAGTAGCCTACTCATCAAGTTCTTTCGGTGCCAGCAAAAAACCCACGCCCTGTTGGCTCCATCCTTTATCAAAACGGCCCTCTGCACACCAGGAGTGATTTTAAAAGGCAGATGGGTCACGTAACCGGCTGGGCGGCGTCATGCCAAAGTCATTTGGCAGAGTGTAGGACTGCTTTAGCCAACACCTTTCACGCAGTAACGTTGGCAGAACAGCCACCTCCACTCTGCACCATCGTGCCACTGCTTTCGAGTAAATGCTGCCTGACTCGTAGTTGCCAGTGTGGGGTGGGTCAGAACAAATCTGTGCCCAGAACCTGTTTTTTCAAGTTTCTGGGTACTCGTCATTGAAAGAGAGTATTGTCCATTGCTGAACACTATGCGTTTCCATGATATATTAGAAGACCTTTGACAATAATTGTAGTGCGCTTTGCGACGGCTGGGCCGTGTCAGGTGGGATGAGTCTGGCCATGCTACCGTTTCCAACCATGTAAAGCGGCAGTGTGTAAGACGTAATCATATCTTATCGTATTACTCGTTTTCTGCTACCTTTTTGTCCGCAGCGCGCTTCACAAGAGGGAGAGAGCAGGCTTCGAGCTGTGAACTAGTACTGCGCGACAGCCGGCTGTCCCGCAAGGCGAACCTGACTATAGTATTTATCATAGTTCAATCTTCCCGGTTCAGGTGATCCCGATCTGGATGTGCCGTGCAGCAGCCGTCTATCACTAATATGGATCTCAATAGTTCTCCTTCTCTCCAGAACCTTGCTTGGACTCACCTGACGTTGAATCGCTGGCTCTCCAGAGTCAGCGGATAGACTTGCCGCAAACGCGGGCGTGTGTCGCTTCATTTGACAGGGTTGTCGCGCGCGATGAAAATGAGTGGCGCGTCGCGTACAGGGATGTGCGACCAACTGTGAGTGCGTCTTCTATTCGGAGGTGTAACATTGACAGCGAAGTAGCCGTAATAACAACAAACAAATGGGTGTGCTAAAGGTGTGGTGGTGTGGATAAGAACCGCCTCCGTCGCGCGCGACGATCTTGTCGGCAGAAACGACCGTGGCCCCGATCACCCATGTGAAGTGGTCGCGTGCGTTCGCAATGCGGTTTTGATTTTCGATCGATTAATACGGCTATAGGTGATATCGGTCGATGTAGGTCCTTCAACGCAGCCCTGAGCTCATTGCATATTAGTTCCATGCATATTTATATAGTGATTTTTACTGCTCCAATTAGGCCTTAAAGAGCGTGTGCCATGTTTCACTTGTTGAACTGATAACTCTGTGATAGGAGTTCTGCTAAGGCAGAATATCGATTTGCTGGCGGATCAATAACTACGATGGCATCTACTACAATTACTACTACAGACGGGTGCAATCGACAACATCAATTATCGATTGGTTTAATAGTTGATTTCGATTACGTTGTGATAATATTGATAACGTCTACCAAAAATTGATCGGTTTATCGTTTTTGTTTCCCGGTTTATCGATTACTTATGTAATTAGATGTGTTTTTGTTTTGTTAATTGTTGCTCGTCATTCAGAATGAAAGTAGTCCTCATTGTTTCCGGACTATCGGATGCAGCATTTTTGAAGGCACGCTCGGGATTCAAAAAGGAGTAGTTGTGCTGCTCAAATTCTAATGCTTAGATAGTATGTGATGTTGAAGTGAAGAAAAAAACAGAAAAATTCTCCGCAATGCTCCATATAGAACCCCATGCTAAACCACGCTTGTACATTCGCAAGGCGAAGGAAGGGCGTGGTCGGACGAGTTCCACTTGCTGGTTCCAGCTCTCCTTCTTATCACCTCACCGCGGTCTCTGGGCGGGGCTGCGATTCCGTAGTGAGGGAGCGGCGCATTCTTCGCGAATTTTTGCGCAGCGAAATTGGTACATCTTCCATCCTTGCACGAGGGAAGGCATACATACCTAAAGAAGGCCGCTGAAATGAACGCGGGGCGTGTCTTCAGGTGTTTTTTCTCGAACATCAATTACTACTGGTTTTTTGGTGCAAAGGTGCAACAGAGAAAAGGGAGACGGTAAAGAGGATCGTAATTCGCCGCACCGCCACGCGCGGCGATGGGCGCGGCGTTTTCATAACTCGTTTTAACCTGTCGAATGGAGCACCTTCATGTAGACCCCGTCATCGTAGACACTCATTACTGTTTTCGGTCCTTAATTGCATGTTGTCGCCATCTACTGCCTGAAACCATCGTCCGAAACCTCCAAACTCTTTTGGCGGGCGGGACGTCGCACGCGACGCTCCAGCAGCGCGGCAAATTACGATCCTCTTGTCACATACCCCAGAGAAAAGGCGTTTCGAACGCTCGGACGCAATATCTGGATGTGCGCGAATATTTAAAGGAGCGGTCCGCGATGACCTATGAAAGTGTATGTGGGAAGGTAGTGCGGTCCGGAGTGGACAACCCTGTGCCAGTTTCGCGGCGGAAAGTTGTACGGTAAAGGGATTAAGGCGCAAAGTTGCTTCAGTGGTACATCCCTTTTTCCAGTGACTCCGCCTCCAAAGTCGGCCTTCCAGCCAAAAGTAATGCTCCCGGGCAAGTATCATGGAGTGGATGCATTCAATGTCTCTTGTAGAGTCATAGGGTTCATTACTGGGAATCAGCCGACGGGAATTGTCCCAGCGCGCGGTCTTTTCGGTCTTTTACCTCTACAGTTGTTTGAGGCTAGAGGAGGCCTGACGAATGCGTTTCCAACGTTCCCTTGGCATTTTCTCTTCATAGACGGTTCACTTGACGAATTTTTTTCCACATTTCTGCGAAATCACCTTGGCTTTTTGAAGCAGGCCGTGCCTTTAAAATTCAAGTGTCTTGTTTGATATCACCTACGTTTTTGTCTTTTGTGCCCTTTTTGGAGGGGGGAGGAAGGTGGCTGTAACCAAATCCGTTTTCGGAGGGGGGTCGTAATTAGCGCAAATTTATCGCAACACGATGGCGTGCCGTGGGAGGGGGTCGAGAGGGGTGGCACTCATGACAGACATTTTCGCTAGTTTTGTTATGATAACTGCTGTTTAACGCCGCAGTACGCGTTCCGAATGTTATCACAAGAATGCTGAGTTGTGGGCAAAAGTCGTGCCCCAGGCGGGAGTCGAACCCGCACCTCACGCTTTCCGGGCGAGTGCGCTATCCGTTACGCCACCAGGGCCGCTTTTACCCTCTCAGCTCAGCTAAAAGCGGACATGGTGGCGTAACGGATAGCGCACTCGCCCGGAAAGCGTGAGGTGCGGGTTCGACTCCTGCCTGGGGCACGACTTTTGCCCAATTCAGCATTCTTGTGATAACATTCTAGCTAGTTTCTTTTGTTAATTCTTGTTAACTAACACGTCTCACTGTGGTCAGACCTGTCAGCTCTTGTGAAGCTCTAAAATGGTGCAAGTGAATCACTTCGGTCGCAGGGATTCACAGGTTTTGACAAGGTAGTCTGTGCAAGCTTGGCTAAGTACCATGTGGTGCCCCCACAAAGCTGAACTACGCCTGTTGTCTGATCTAGCCACAGATATTGTCCGCAAATGGGAATTGAACTAGTGTATGCATGCGTTTCAAATAATGAAGACGCTTTCTCTTAGTGCGTAAACCTGCTCTTCTCAGGTGGACGATCGAAAATTTCACGTTGCGATAGCAGGCGGATAAGAGAAAATCTTCTTTTCGATCAATCTTCTATGACGACGTTTCGGCCCTTTATCGGATTTCCACTTGAACACCCACCATGTTGTGGCGACCATAACAAACTATCTAGTATTTCTTATCCAACTGACTCGACACCAACAGGTCAAAAGCATAAGGTACGATAACTTGGAACTCGGTGTGAAATGTAGTAGGGGTATTATGGCGAAAAATGGTGCAAAGCGAAGTGAAACGGTCAAAAACCTGCAAAAAAGGCCTTTGTTCTACACGACTCAGAAAGCTATTTCGGACGAGTTCCCCGTTGGCATCGTGCAAATGACTACTACGGTAGATACGGCTGCATTATCTACCCATAAATCCGTGCAGCATCGCAGCCGTTTCATATAATTCCCTTCATTTCATATTATATTTCGCAAATAAAGCGATACGAGCACCAGCATCTGTCGGAATTTGTGGATGGACGGGGCGGGGTCCGGAACAGCTTGATAGGGCTTTAGGGCACCTGCCTTGGAAAAGGTGTCACGCAGCGCTTGTTTAGGAGCACCTAACTCTGTCCTGCTAGGCGTATTAATTCTACATGTCGATTTACGTGCCACCTGTTTTCAAGTCAATTAGGTCTTGGTGCCCAAAATAGGGAAAACCGCTGGAGCACGTCAGCATCCCCTTTTACCCCTCTACTTAAATTGCAGTGCCCTACTAAACAGCACGGAAGGAGGAATATGCTTTTGCTCGGCTTCCGTCTAAGGGCACGTGCGAAACGGAAGCTGAGCTATCTCTTTGCTTTCACCCCCCCCCCCCTCCCCCTCAAATAATTCTGATTTATTAGATTTACAACATAGCCCATTAATTTCAATTTCAATGATTTTATTTATCCTATAGTATCCCATATGTAGCTGTAGTATAGCACAGTGTAAATGGCTGGAGGAGGGGGGGGGGGGATGGGGAATGGCAAATGCTTCTGAAGTGGACTTGTATAAAAGTCATATGTGCTCTCTTTGCCCTTCACCCAGTAACTCTCATCTCTCCCCCATGCAATCACGGTGAATTACGGAAAAAGTATTTAAAGGGCAAACCATTCTCCATACTAGTTCTACCTCTACCAGTTTAATCACTTTCCCCAATTGTACCGCTACTATTACAGTTTAGTTCAGAGACGTGTAAATCATTTTTTCGCTTTTAAGGAACACCCGTTACCAATCAAAGAGTGTTGCGCATCTCAGTGACGTTTTTTGCCAGTCAGTTTCCAGTTTCGACGTTACGTCATACGTCTGTGAACAGAGCAACACTGGGGTTGAGAGTAGCAATAGTTGTTTTCAATTACGGAAAGGGGTGTGGTGGTGTTGGAACCATCGAAAAATAAAATAAATAGTAATATAAAATAATAATATAAAATAAAATAATACAAAATAAAAAGAGAAGAAGAAAAAAGTCGAAAAACTGCGTCCCGATTACCGAAAAACAATAATGTAACGCTAGTGATCGGTGAAACTTATCGTCATGTCCTCTGAAAACCTTGGCTTCCACAGCGTCTCACCGTTTGACTTGCCGGTCTCTCTAAATAAGGGAATGGTAGGGCACGTCCTGTCACTGGGAACAACACAGCGATGGCAGAACGATAAGGGAGGATCCAGACTATGGAGACGATGCAGAGGCGGAGTCTGGTTGTGTTCGTTGAGCCGTTGCGCTCTTATCCGGCGCATTCTAAGGAATCCTCTGCGACTGTGGGCTCCGCCGTCCTATACACTCAATATCTTATGCACCAGTGTACGGCATCGTGATGTGTGAAATGGTAGTGTCGTGCGACCCCCCCCCCGAAGGAAGGTCTCGGTACGCCCCCCACTTCCCAATGCCTACCTACCACTTTCCCACAAGTTCAAAGCTTCCCATCAGTTTTTCCGAAAGTTCACACATTTTCCAGTTTTACCCAAAATTTTCCGTCGACGAAAACTCAACAACCAGGAAAAAATTTAAGGCACATACGGCCCCTCCTCTCCCAACAACGACCAAATACTACCCCCCCCTCCTCCCCAAGGGCCGAGTACGACCCCCCCCATGTGTTCTACACAACGATGCATGCTGTATCCTGTCTGCACCACCTTGGCCAATCACGACGCTTTTTCTTCTTCCACTACAGTGCGATCTCATCCCTCGATGACCATCAGGACCGCCTTCGAGAACTTCAACCGGGAAATTTTACAGCACATACCGTACTCTACCGAACTTCTAGACTGTCATTTCTTCCTTTCACAGCTGAACCAAACGAAAGATGTTATTTTCAACAACGACGAGGACCTTGAAAACTGGCTCAGCAACTTCTTCGATCGTTAGCCAAGCGATTTTCGGCAAAACAACAGCAACACATTGGTTGACAACGGAGAGCAAATCATCGCAATAGCGCAAATCACAAACTCGGGAGAGGTGGTAGGAAGTCAGGAAAAATAGGTAGAGGAGGTGGGATGGGCTAGGAAAAACAGGGGTCGTACTGAGTGATTTCAGGCGAGGGGTGGAGTTTCGTTAAAATTTCCCTTAACGGTAAAAAGTGCCCTAGTGGCAAATTAGCCAGGCAGTCTCTAAATCCCGGATCGGCTATATCCTTATCCAAACAGGACTTCTATCCCTCGGCTTGGTGGGGACACCGAATGGTTCTGAACGAAGCTTCTACAGGCCACTTTGTGGCTCCTACTATTATAGTTAGCGCGTATTAGCAAAAGGAACAGGCGTGACTGCAATCCCTCCCCCCCCCCACTAAGCCGAACAGTGTCAGGTGCCAGGGGGTTGTCTGGGTGGACAAAACCAGTGACTTGCCCAAGTTATATTCCACAACTCATAGAACAGACCAAACGGAAAATAACTACTGCCGGGAACTTTAACAGTAATTTTCGTTCCCGTTCACTCGTTGTGAATGTAGGGCGACCCAACCTAGAAAACAGTCGGGTGGCCCTAACAACAAGTACATAGGGTTAGGGGTGTTTTCTAGGCTGTCCACTTTTTTCATAGAATCACACGGTCCTGGAAACAGGGTATGAGATGCCGCCGGGGTAAAATTTTTGCAGAATACGACCTCCCCTCCAAAAATTTCCTACTCTGGTACGACCCCCTTACCATGCTACCTATTATCTTCCTGAGTTTTCTCAATTCCCTACCACTTTTCTCAAAAATTCCTTCAATTTTCCGCAGCATTGCCGTCGAGCGGGAGGATGGAGGGCGAAGAGTGAGAGCCGAGAAAAGTCAACAGCTGAAGACATTTTCCCCAAAGGCAAACAGGACCTCCTACCCCCCTCCTCCTCCAGCGACCAAATATGACCCCCTCATCGCTTGGGATCCCAACGTACGACGTCCCCTGCCTGGAATATCTTCACTGGATCCTTTCTACGTCCGCGTACAACCTAACTTTTTCAGGAAATGTCCTTTTTCACTCGGGCGCTCCCCCAAGCACGCTCACTGTGGGTGTGGCAATGGGCGAGAGCCAGACAACGAGACACGCCTGCTTGAAACATGGCGCTCCGGGTCAGAGACGCAGACGCACCTTCAACAGGACCAGCTGAAGGCGCAGCGGCGCCTCTTGTGCCAGTCATCTTCGGTGATTGATTTGTGGCCAGTTTCTGAATTGAACTCTAGATTCTTTCTGATAGGACTATTCCCCTCATTCGCCCATAGCAGCTGAGCTATTATTTTCATCCTTTGGAGGCTTTTTCTTGACTGTTTTCCAATTTTGGTGGGTGTCCCGTGTTACTTCTCTCACATTTGTGGGTTCTTTGTAGAGATATTGCACTTTCTCTTCTTATTATGTCTCCCAATAGTTTTGCCTTACGAACAAGAGCCTTTCAATGAAACCGTTTCTGGTAACATTCTGTATTTTAGGTTTACTGACTTGAGTAAAAGTCTATGCTCAACCTGGTTGTTCTTCCGGGCCTCAAAAGCCAGCTAGTTGGTTTAAGGGAGGGGGTAGGAGGGAGTACGGTTTCCCCTAGTGAATCCTTTATGATGCATTGGGCCAAAACATCTGTAACTATTACAAAAGTTTTCCTTTACTCTAGATGGCTGACAGGAGCTCCCTTCCCCTTCGACGCGGGCGAAAGTCCTCGTCCTGCTGGCTCACAGTTGTATCTTCGTACCGTCCTACGCTAAATGCCACCCACATTTATGAAGTCCGTTCGAGAAATTCAAAAGATGGCGTGGAAAAGAGGTTCATGGCATTTTGTAGCTTTAAACAACTTCTTGTGCAAAGTTGGGATTACTGTGATCCATTGCACTATTGCATCGAATTGCCCGTTACGTTCGACTAAAGCCAGTATTTACTTAATGACTGTCAGTGGTAATTTCTTCGGGACCAGTCCTGCTATTCTTTCGTGGTAGATGGCTATATAAGTTTCTTAGTGGCACCAATATCAAGGTATCGTAATTCTCTAGAAAGCATTTTTTCCATTTTATTTATTTTCTAGGAATAGCCGCTGTGTTAGAGACAATTTCAATTCCTTTCGCAACATTAGTGGGCCATTTTCCGTCCCAATTTCTTTACCTATATGATAACCAGCAACCAGTCACTAGGTAGGATTGCCATGAGCCCTCAGTAACATTTTTTGATTAAATGTTATTAGTAAATTATTTTGTTGTTGCTCGTTTTATGGATATCTTACCTCCAGCTGTACTTAAAGGCACACTGCTCTACGATTGGCGCAAACTGGGGATAATGGCATGATGAAAAATTAAAAGCACAAAAAAATTCTGTTTAAAAATCGTGCGCCATCCCGTGGTACACGTGGGGAAGGACATCCATGGGCCTCACTTAAGGTGGCGTACGTGCAGTGCAAGATGTTTGTGTGAGATCCGAGCAGCATTCAAAAAAGACATCGACGCTATGCGCTCTTAAATTCAGTGTCGATCACCATGATGTTACAATCGCGTAGTGCAAAATAGATGACGTCATCGATCGTTGGACTTTCGCCAGCTGAGCAACGTTAGCGTTGAGTATGGGCCTGGGTAGTGGTCGGACTCTAGTAGTGAGCATTGGCTTTGCAGGGCAGCGAGTTGGAATTAGATCCAGCGTACACCATCTTTTTACGGATCTCATCACAGCTTCGGTTTTTGGTGGCGGGAAGAAGGAGACAAGTACGCTCTGACCCAAAAAAGTTTATTTCTGATTCTTTGATTTCAATCCGCCATCCCAGTTAGTGATCTGGCGAAAGCATCCATTTCAGTATTTGTGATAGTACGTCGTAGATGCCTACCCACCATCGTCGAACGCTTGAATTTTGAGAAAATTTACAAAATAGTAGGTAGGGTAACAGGGGTTTGCGCGGAGACCTTCTTTTCTGGGCATAGATGTACTGGCAATGCCATTTCACCCTTCCCCAAGATCTACCCCGACTGCACCGATCTGAGAGGAAAAAATACTGTTGAGACCCTTCGGCTAGCCCCTGTGAACGATTTGGTGAGGGAAGCACGTCCAGTTACTATTATGAAAGGCCTCGAAGCCTGGGATCATGAGGTTTCAGCTCGCAGGTGAAAAAAATTATAGTTAGAGCCCCATAAGCGTGGGCCAAAATGGAGGTTGTGAGAAGTTTTGGTGAGAATATTCCTAGGAGGTACACGGCGTACTTCCTGTCAGTAATCAGCGCTTAACATTTAATAATTCCCGCTCGTAAATCAGGGACTAATTCGCTGCATTCGATTGGGAGTGCTGGTAGGGAAAATTGAAACGAAAGAGTCCACCGTTTCAAAGTTTTCGGATTGTGCCATGCACTCGATTTCCATTAAGATTGTCGAAGCGTTTGGAAGGCTTGGCTTATCTGCATAATATTTTGTCGTATTGGCTGAAAATGAGCCCATTCAGCATACATTCTATCGAATGTGTTGAGCAGTTTGAATTTTCAATTTGGTTTTCAAAGTGGATCAAAAGAACGTCACCTGCGCATGCCAAAGGGTTTCGGTCGCGGCGAAGCGTACAAAGTTGTATTTCCTGACCAATTGACAAACTGGCTTTTCCAATAAGATCGAGGCATCAGCGAGGTCCTGGTGCGAATGTCGCGTACGTGAGCCCATTCGCAGAACAGTGTCGCCGCAACTTGGAGCTATGGCTTTTTGTGGCAACCGCTCCAAATGGATGCCATGCTGTTCTGGCAGATATCAGTTTTGTTTTTCTTTTGGATCATAGATTGTTTTCCCTTTTCAATTCTCTGATAAACAACTCCTTTTCCCTAACTCTCGCTACTTGCATTCAACCCAGATAATCTTTCGCCTTCCTCCAGAATTCTGCCGTTGTCAGCCGTTATGACAGCATCTCTTGTTATATTTCCTGGACTGACGTCGTGTTGTTGTTATTATTATGGCCATAAATAGCTGTCCTTTTTGCACATAAGAAGCCCTGTTCTCATTTATGTCGTTTCCGACGTGTGTTCAGCGCTTCGCGTATCACCATGCACGGCTTCTTTAGGGCAATGACCACGAATCACTAACTTTTCTGGGCCACAAGGTCCAGCTGGCTCTGCAGTCTGAGTGCTGTCGGATCGGTCAGCAAGAAAAGTACTCGGTGTAGTGAGGTTCCGGCTGGCGACGGGGGAGGGGCTGGCATTTTGCATTTTCGCTACTCAACATCGTCGGGTTCATTGCTTACAAGAGTTGACAAGCAAGGAACAACTAAAATCTTTATGGCTTACAAGATTTCACAAATCTTGATTGCTCGCAGGCAAGGACATCAGCACAAAAGTGCAAAAATCGCGCCCCGCACTACCGCATCAGCGACAGAGCGCTTATGTCATTCCGAGTGCTCATTTGATTCTTTTTACGTGAGTGGACGAAGAAAGGGTGAAATTTGTCTTGCTGAGAGGGATTAAGACAACTTGATGGTGTGAAGAGCTTGTGGAAACAGTAGGTATTTTAACGCTGCTCGCCTTCGGGGAGGGGCTTTTAAAGAACTGCTCATGTAAAACTAGTGCAGCTGAAAGGAGATGAAATGATTTGCCTATGCTTAGAGAGAGAGAGAGAGAGAGAAAGAAGAGAGAGAGAGAGAGAGAGAGAGAGAGAGGGAGAGAGAGAGCTCAGAGGTGTATGAGTCGACTCCTCGGCTGAAGGGTTACGTGACAACTAAAACTTTTGGTGGGGTCCTGCCACGATAGGCCAGAGCGCAGAGCAATAAGGGACTGCTACAGCTAAGGCATCGTGAGGTAGAAAAAACACGATGCGAGCCAGGAGATGAGCTTTTTCGAAGGGAGGGGACACCGGGGTGGATGAGCCACTTAGTATGCGTGAAGTTGGAATGTGAAAGGTCAAAGTGGCCATAAATCGCCATTCAGGCAAGAGAGCGCAGAGAAAAAGACAAAGTTGGCGCCATTAAAGGGATTGAGTTTAGTTGCCCGTAGGCCCGGCTGAAGACGAGATTTGCTTGACAGTAATCCCAGTCTTGTAGAAGTCTTTCAAATATCCAACCTGAGGCTGTGGTTTCTGATTCCGTCTGCTTTTCGATATTTTGCATGCCCTTCTTTAACACATTGCGGACCGCCGTACGCGTGCATCTCCGGACCATTTCATCATTTTTCATCAGTTAATCATAGGTGATTTCCTCCTTTTTTGAATCGCTTATGGGGCAAGTAATATCTTCCATAACCTAGAATATGTTTTCACAACAGTGGACATGAAAGGAGAGCCAAATAGTGAATAAAACACCGCATAGAGCAGATCTATGACACACCCGTGTGTCACGCGGTCCGGAACGTGTTAACATTCGCCGAAAAGTTCCTTCAATGAGACTGGAGATTGGAAGTTCAACTTTGAAGGGTTGAAAAGGGGTCATAGTGAACGACCGATTTCCCTCATCGCCATGGCGCGCCATGGTTGCCTCATCCGTGTGTACAAAACTTACGAACGGGTTGTCGCTACCACCACTGTACGTAGCGATAAAATCACTAACTTGGCTTTCAGCTGAACTAGCTGGTTGTCATTTTGACGATATACCTTCTCGTTCGCTGCAGATGATTGGACGTGTCTGGAGCTATGAGTTTGGCACGGCGCCAAATCGTTTCTTATCAGTTGTTGACGCAAGCAAGCAACAAGACTATATTATTGCATTCG
>MU966865.1:86303-109815 GCA_036418165.1 Cooperia oncophora | reverse complement strand
CCTATGTTTCGCTTTGTTGTGTCGTGCGTGTTTTCATTATTTTCCCGTCACCATTCATTGACTGCACATCTGGGCCCTGACACGCTTACCTTGGGGCTATTTTTTTCTACCAATTCAGCCTATCAATGATCACCATTAGCCGCTATTTCAATTGTGTTCCTTGTTACAAGTTGCATGTCATACATAGTTATCGAACGAGGAGTTTTATTTTGAATCCTAAGACAAAATTGTAGGTAATGTGAGTTTGTTGTTCAGCCTCATATTGCATGAGGCTGAAACAGCCTTTTATTTCCTGTATTTTAGAGCAGAGTGCGCCTTTCGAGAATCCAGATTCCATTTCAGGAAGCCATTTGTGGTGAACTTGCATCTGTTTGTCAGTTAGAGCAGGAGGAGGGGGGGGGGTCGTATCTGGACCCTCTTCGAGAGAGGGGGGTCGTACCCACACCGCCATTTGACACATCCCCATGCTATACCCTGATTGCCTGTCACCCGTTAGCAATGCCCCATCACTAAAACTTTATAACTTGCACCAGTTTGGCCAACGCGCAATACTGCGTGCATGGTTAGAGCTATGGTACTAATCAACGAGAGGGTTTCTCTGCTGAGCACAACACTTAGCCCAATCCCCATGTCTCGAAATACGCCCTATTTCATTGTGTTTCTCCCTTTTAGTGAACATTTGCCAATTACTGGGCTTATCACGTTTTTGACAACACTCGCCAGTCGCTGGAAATAGGAAACCTCAGCGGTCAAAAGAGTTTCGGGGGTAATAGAGTGAAAGGTCCTCACATCCTAGTACATACGTATAGCAGCTTTTGGGGCTTTTACTTTTTGTCGAAACTCGAAAGTTTAACGGTCGAATCAATTCCACTATATCGCTAAGGGAGAAAAACATCTCGGCTAAACCTCTGCCCACAGTTTCTTTGGCCATGTTGATGTGACCATATACGGACTCCTATTATAAAAACCCTTGTCGACCCGACCTATGCACCTCTGAATTACTTGGAAGCAGTTATCCAGTGTGGCTACAACTATGCTGTGAATTGTTGGGGCTATCTTATCAGCTGTTATTTCGTCCTGCCACCCACCAATATTGTTCCCATTTTGCCCACTATCTACTTCTTGGAACCAAAATCTTGCCGTCCTTGTGAAACATGTTATCAAGTTGGTGACGCTTCACCGCTGAGGCCCATCATTATAATACCTTGGCAGCTGTTATCACTTCCTGCCACCCACGGATATTGTTCCCATTCTGCCCCCATCTTACTTCTTGAAGCCTACGTCCCGACGTTGCTGTGGCCGGCGCTGTGAATTAAGTGGCCCTTCCCTTCTGACTCTCCTTATGTTATCTTAGATCTTATCACTCTCTGCCACCTACCAGTAGTGTTCCTGCCCGACCTCCCATCGCTTATCAGTTTGAGCGCACAATCGATGTTTTGAAGGAAGTTATGAATTTCCGGTCAAACACACAGAGACACAAACATACATTCACACACACACACACACACAACCACACACACAAACTTTGCGGATTACATTATAGTAGATAGTATAAAGCTCCAGCACTTTGACAGAAGAGCAACGGCACTGGTTTTCTGCGGGTTGTTGACGAAACTCTTCAACCAGATCGTCAAAGAGAAAGAAGGTGCCCAATGACTGGCAGCAGCAGCGTGACGATCCCGGTTGGAAGAAGAGGGCAGCCAGCAGATTGCTCAAACTATCGGCCAATTCGCCTTCTTCACACACCATGAAAGTCTGTTGAGCGAATTATTGACGCCCGCGTTCGTAATATCATCAGCTTTCCACCAATCAGTTGGCCTTCGTGGCGGGTTGTGCGCCGTCGACGCTATACATGGCCGCTCGCCTACTGCTGGAGAAACAACCGTGAGAAGCGAAGCCCGTGCATGTAGCCTATCCTAAACCTGGAAAAGGCATTCGATTCAGGTGCCGCGTGATGTTATATGGTACGCTTTGAGCGGCATCGGCGTGCCCGAAAGACCTCATTGAATGCGGTGCGCATCCTTTACTTCATGCCCAGGGTAGCCAAGTTCGCTCACCCAGCGGTGTGTCTCAGTGGAGTTCCCATCACCGTCGCGTACATCAAGGCTCTGCGCTCTCCCCACTTCTTTTCGTGGCCGTCATGGATGCCATTTCACGAGATCCTTCAGAAAGAAGTGCATGGACCCTGCTTGACGCTGATGACGTGATGCTTGCTTGTGAAGATAGAGAGCGGCACTGGAACAGCAGGCTGCAAGCTTGGGCCGAGCGTCTGTGCTAAGTTTGGACATCAGGTGAAAGTCAACAAAACCGAGACCTGACAAACTAAACCGCAAATGAGGACAGGGCTCCATTAAGATTCGATGTGCACGGTGTCAAGCGCGCACGGAAACATTCAAGTATCTCGGATCAGCACTTGCGTACCGACGGCAGTCCTGAACCGGGAAGTGAGGCGCACGAACGTGTCCGATGCCGCGTGGACTAAGTGGCGATAGCATGTCCGCGGATCCTTCGCGACAAGAAAATGCCAGAGCGGTTACAAATCGAAGATCTATCGTACTGTCGTGCGACTTGTCGCGTTAATATGGGCCGAGTGCTGGCAGCCCCGCGACCAAAGAAGTTGAGGCTCGCCTTGGTGTAATGGAGATGAAGATGTTGCGCTGGACGGCGGGCGTCACGGCGATCGACCGCATCTGTAATGATGTCCATGCGTAAGAAGTATGGTGTAGCCACCCATAACGCGAAGAAAATGCGTGAAACGCGCCTTCGATGGTATGGCACGGTACTTCGCGCAAAGGATGATACCGTCCGGAAAACTGCTCTCGAACTCGAAGGTACCAGGAAAGCGGCCAAAGGGACCGACGTCCCAAACAGCGATGGCTTGACACGTTGCATACCGACTTGAAAATAGCCGGCATCCACCCTGATCAGGCAATCAATCGGGAAAAGTGGCGTAGTTTGTATCAAAAGAGCGCGACCCCGCGATCAAGCGGCATACAACGCCGAGAAGAAGAAGAAGAAGAAGAAGAAGAAGAAGAAGAGGCAGTGAGAGGGGAATACTATTGGTGGGTGACAGAAGGTTATCACACTTGATAAGATCAGGTAAGAGGTTGTAGAAGAGGAAAGTTGTGTCAATTCCAACAGGTAGTGTAAGCAGTGGGACACTATGGGTAGGTGACAGAAAGGAATAACAGCTGGTAGGGACAGATAACGAGCATTGGCGTCATCGTCCCTCTTTGAGGCGGGATTGGTTTCACATCGCCAAAATTCGAAGGTTCTTTAGCAGGAACCTTGACGACAGGTGGCAATAATGATATCACTTGATAAGTACTGATAAAAAGTTGTCTTTGCTACATTTCTTGGGTCTATACTGCTGTCTCTGTATTTAAGTAGTGCAGGCAAGCAGCTCAGTGCTTAATTATAGCTGATTCCCTTATGGCCTCATCCAGTGAGATATGAGAGGAGTCAGTAGCATCCGTTATCATGGGTAATGTTAGATGCCGAACGGGAGGGGATATATTACAGTACGGTATTGTTATATTGTGCGCCTGAATCAACGACATTCTATGGGGGCGAGGTACACCGTTGAGCTGTTTCAGATTGGGATAATTTGTTAGGAGAATGTCGTCGCAATAAATTCGTCGCAATAAATAAGGGCTCAGTAGGGAGAATATGCTGGCGATAGTGAGTTCAAAGTTCGTCATGTGATGCACAGCGGTCACAGTTGAATTGTACAGTCTTCTCAAGAAGGTCACGATTGAAAGCAGGATTCAGCAATAGGGATTCAATGTGTGTGCGCGATGAGTATATAAAGCTATTTACAAACTTTCTGACTGCGTTCCTAGAATAAAATTTCCCATGTTTATTCGACACATTTCTGCTTTCTAACTCACCCACAAAATGAGCGCGTGGCGAAGCCAGGCTTTCCGGGCGTTTTGTTTGAAAGCGGTGGGCATAATAGTAATTTCGTTCTCTGCAGGAAACGATAGCAGACGCAATATACAGGGGGGGGGGCAAAAAAAGTCACTTTCCCTCATTGCCTTTCGAGGCGCTATAAATTACACTTTATCAAGTTCTGATCGGACTTTTTACTACTATATTGAAGAGCATATTAAGTACTATCACGACACTCCGCCACAGCCTTCTGGAGAACGCCATCGAGAGATTCTGGCACGCGACTGCGATATGGTACCTGAGATCAGCGGGGTAGTCGATTTCTCCGCCACCGTAGACCACCCTATTGAACTCCGCCCGAAACGGGTAATTAAAGGGATTCAGGTCAGGTGACCTACTTGGATATTCCATCTTCTTCAAGTACCCAGCCCCCTTCCATTCCAAGTAGGCGAGAGTTTCTCCAACGCCCTTCGATTCCATGTGGTGGCACCCAATGCTGTAGCAGTACAAAATTTCCAAGAAGGTGCGGACGACGACATGTGAGGAGGATATTCTTCACGACTGGCTCAATGTAACCGCCAGCGCTCACCTTATGTCCGGGGTCAACGAAGAAAATATTGGTCTTCCCATTCCAGGTACGTCCGGTCCCTGCCATCAACCCGCGCCTTGACGGCTGTGGTGAAGATGATGTCCTAGACCGTAGCGAAGTTGACGAAGCTGCTCGATGTGGGAGGTCTTGCAGATCAAGAGTACTGACAGCTATCTGTGGATGACTTCATTCAAGAAGTTTCGCAGCTGTTTGGAGGTTCCACATGAATTCCAAAGGTGTTCTCCAGTCAGGCCGCGACTGGAGATGACTTCATATTGGTTTACATGAAGGTGATGGGCGAGAGCCAGCTCCTGCTCATAGAGGAACATCTTGGGTATCTTCCGCTCTGGTACTCGTATCCACGTCCTCTGTCTGGGCAGCGAAAGCTTTGCCGATATGTGACTCGGTCGAAATGACTTTTTTGCCCCCCCCCCTGTATAGTGCGATAGTAAGGCAAAACGGGACGAAACGGCTAAAAATGCCCAAAATAGGGCCCTTATTAATCGCTCTAGGCAGGCAGCGTGCGAGTCTACGCATGAAATAGATCATCGGTAGTCAAAGATCGAGTGAGAAAAACCACGGCGACTGCATAGGAAATATGAAAACACATAACAAGCGGTAGCAAACTCCACGGCAATAGCATCAGGGGTCCTTAAAAAAGTAGGGACATACTCATGAAAGTTTTACAAAGAGGCTGGCGAAGATTCGCGGGAATCAACTGGAAATAGCCGAAAAACTAGAACGATTCTGTAACTCCAAATGGGCACCGCTCGCAAGCAAGCCTCGCACACTGCCAGAGAAAGATTTGATTTTTACCTCTCCAGAAAAAAACCCTGGTGAAGGGGGAAAATGGTCATTCAGCAAAATGTTGTGGGTGAAACTAGTTGATCCGTTCATGATCATCTGCTGACGCAGCCATTTGTGGGTCATTTGTGGGTCCGCATCTTTATTGGTATTTGTTGGGATTGGTTTATAAGCTTTGCTGGGATGCTTCCCAGGCAAGTTCGCCAACTTAGCATTGAACTTTGGATGGAGACCTAGGAAGACCGATAGAGTCTGTAATGCTTCTTTCACAAGTATAGATGTCAAAATACTACCTGCATTTCACAAGTGACTTATGAGCAGATGATGTTTTAGTGATACGCTACGGTTGAGAGCTGGTGATGAGCCATGGAGCATAAGCGAAGGATCGGGTTTGGCAAAATGAGTCTGGTGGCTCAACGGTAAGGTTCTTACTCCACGGGCACAGATGACGGTTCGCTTCGCGTGAACTCCATAGTTTTTGCTTCATTTTTAGTTCGTGAATTTTACCTGATCTTTCGATACATTATGAATACATGGCTGCGTAGCCACAACTCGTGGCAGATCAAATTGATACCTGTAGCTGTGCCATTGATTTATATTCTTTGCCCATGTTCTCCTTTACACTAAAGGTGGTCCCGATAGTCCTGGCGGAATCCGGATCGCCGAAATACGATGCTGCAATTGGGAGGAGAGCAAAATGGCCGTAGGATTTGCGCAGGTGGAGTTGAAGCAGAAACCGAAAAAAAACTAGGAATCTGATGTCTCTATTGAATCTCACTGGGACCATTGTGACGATGACGGCTGTTCCAGCAATGTTGAGATTGGAAGCGTAGTCTAGTGTGGCACATCACCAGTAACTAGAGACCAGGTATATCTGCGTGCTGGATCACCTCACGTAGACTCATGGTTTCGTGATACCGACACCATTGAGGAAGCTGCATTTAAAGGTGGAGCATAGCGCAGTACTGTTCGAAGGTGCCAATCCGCTCGATCTTACAGGCTGCAAGGTCACAATTCACAATATTCCGGCCGGCGCTGCTTCGCTTACACAACTTCTGGATCTTCTGCGGGCCTATGAAACATGCTATGAAACGGATCAAGACCCGGGTACGAAAAGATAACGAAGAACGTAAATCAGGTGATGGCCAGGTGCTTATCCGTACGCAAGTCGAAAATTCAGTAAAAATCATGGAATATAAATGAAGCAAAAGCTCCGACGCTCACGGGAACCGAACAATTACTGTGCCTATGAAACGAGGATGTTACCGTTGAACCATCACGATTCGTTTTGTTCTTCGCGATCGTTCGCTTATGATTTATGGCTCACCGCCATTTCTCCACCTGCTATACCATTCAAAATTTAACTGCTCATAAGTTCATTGCGAAATGCAGGTAGCATTTTTTCGACATCTATATTTGTGTATAGCATTACAGGCTCTACCGATCTACCTGGGTCTCCATCCAAAGTTCCATGGTCAGTTGGCGGGCCTTCCTCGTCCAGGCCGCTCTTTGATGGAAAAGACATCATGTGAGACTTTATGAGAAGCGTGGAATTTTTCGGTGATCGGCGTGTTCATCTTGCATGCCTGTAGAATTTATCGTGCCCTTTGCCTTTGACGGGTATTCATGTAAAAAAACGCCATCTTCTGGCCAACCCAATCAAAATCAAATTATTTAGTAGTTTGGAAGATTTCTGAATAGTAGCTGTTATTTATGCTCACAGTTAGTGTCACTGACAATAGATCTATTTTCCAGGCTAATCCTCTGGCCTTAGGTTCGCTACCTATTGCATTTACATTCTACATCTTCCAGAGCAACGACAAAAATTCTGTGAGTTTTCCAACTACTCAACGTATAACGATTTTTGTGGTGTCGCAGTCACATTCTTTCAGTTGCTTGTTGACCCCCCACAGGATCTCGTGGAGAAGTGTGCTGCAAAGGTTTCATTTGTAACGGATGGCGACAATGTGCTGGCAATGTGGATTCGTGGTACGCTCGCAGATGAGCGTCTCCTGTCATCAATGTCATCATTAGCTGCGCGACGCCATAAAACTATTATGAATGCCATAGCGAGCCCAGCCTTTCCGTAAAACCCTGGTTGTCTATTGTTATGTCTGTCAAGTCTGTCGCTGTGTTGTTGCCGTTTTTTTCAGAATTGCAAGATACATGAAAAAGGTGGTTGAGCCTAAGGTAGTTGAGTTGGTAGCAAGAAGGGTAACCATTCTTTACGGAAGTGCTGCTTACATATCCCCCAGCAAACTTCCGCTCTCTGCCGTTATCTCTATCAATCTCTCTGCATCTGCCTCTCTGCATCTTTGCTCCCGCACTTCGCGAAACGTCCGCGGCGAGAATATTGATTATACTCTGCGCTGTACTATATTCGCACAGAGCATGCGCGAGAAGAGTATAGATGCAGAGCGGAGAGAGCCAGAAAGACGAGGGGCACCAGTAGAAAAACGGCAGAGAGTGGAGGTTTATGAGGGGATATCTCCTCTTGAGGGGAACTATAGCATAGGCCACTGGAAACGGTGCAGTTAAACGAATCGAACATGAACAGCCCGCAGATCGCGCTGTTTCACTCTAGCTCACTCCCTCAAGTCAGATGAATGTTTGGTTAGAAGTTATGAGCCTTGCGGATAGCACTGCGTTAACTTGTCATAGCGTGATATTTCGTAGGTTCACATCCTTGATAGTAGTAATCCTCTTGCCAGGAAAGATCAACAAGCCAGCCCGGCCATTTCTAATTGTGGGGTGCACACCGTTGTGCGCGTCTTGAGGAATGAAATCCACTTTCAAAACTTGCGGAACGATTCTCTGGGCGGAATTAGGGGCATTTTATCCCGCGTGGTTGTTTTACACGCTATTGCGAGGAGACAGAGAAGCGAGCGAGATTCCCCAGGTGAGAGATCCTGGGATCGATTCTCGTGAGCTCGCCCATTTTGCATTTTTCAGGAACATGGCCGACAAAGCTCCTTACATTTGCTCGCCCGCACTAGCGTGTAAGGGAACCTGCGATCAGTTTTTTTTTCGAAAGTGTACGTCCATTGTTACCTGAGAGAGCGTTTGTGCTTGTCCCCCTCGTAGCACAAGTGGAAATGGTTTTTGCAATGAAATACTATGATATTCTTGTTCAGCGAGTTTAAGTTCCTACCCGAATCTGATATTTCGACCTAACTTGGAAAATGTAGGCTATTCCATGGGTAACGAGCAGTGGACTAGATCACCTACTATCGATGACTGGTCTCGGGATGGAATTTTCTACGCGCATCAGGAGAATGATGCAGACGGCACGAATTAGAGGGCCAAGGAATTGTTCTTCGCGAAATACATGACTGAAGAATTATTTCAGCTCGAAGACAGTCATCACCAGTAGGCTAGTCGTAGTTTCGCTGTTGGCTACCAGTCAGCCATGACTGAGCTAACCCCATTTTTCCGAAGTTGTGTCGGAAACTCAGATTTCGCTAGGGTGCCATCGCTAGGGGTTATTTAACACGTTCCGGACCGCGTGACACACATGGTGTGTCATGAATTTGCTTCTATGCTGTCTTTTATTTGATTATTTTGAATATTCTTTCATGTTCTGTTCTTGTGAAAACACGTCTTCGGTTATCAACATATCCTCCCTCATGAGCGTTTAAAAATAGGGAGGAAATTAATGATCAATTTTTTATGAAAAATGTTGGAATGATTAGGAGGTGCGCGCAGTACGGCGGTCCGCAATGTGTTAAGCCTCTGAACACGAATATGAGGTCTGTTGTACACGAACAACGTTATATATCACTCCACAGCTGCCAAGGCTCCGGCATCAGCGGGCTTTGAAGCAAAAATGGCAGACAAAAACCTCCATATCTTCACTAAGAGAATCATTCCGCAAATTTTAAAGTTGGTTTCGAGTTCGCCATCTTGAGGTGAGTGCAGCGATGGGCACCTCATTGCATATGGCCCGGCTGACCTGTGGACCTTTCCTGGTTAGCTGAGGGAACTTACAATCAACTCTACCACCTTTCGGCTACTCTTCTCGTGTTCTTTCTCCGTGACCATAGGAGCAGTGTGTTCATATCAATCTTCCGGGTGCATCTGTACTCTCGATAGCAGTTTTGTCCTGATTGTTGTTGTTTCATGTATTTTGATGTTAAAAATAGGAAGATGGAAGATTTTAGATCCTGCATGTGTGCTTGCGTGTCGCTCGCTACCTATTTCTCTATTTATAGTGGTTGATCGATTACTACTGAAAGCGTTCAGAACGTTCACATGCCGACGGGGATAGAGGATATTTTGAAGAATGCACAAGCGGCTGATTATGAGCAGTTGATGTTTGAAGATGATCTGGAGAATCTGTCCCTCTCAGTTGATGATAGCTCTGATAATTTTCGAGTGCAGATGTCGTCGTGTGACTTTCGTCCGAAGTGAGTGTTCTTTGAGCAAGATTACTTAGGGTTATAGGAACATGGTACGATTGATCTCGTTAATGACTTGTCGTACCTATGATTCGAGGCATTAAAGACAGCCCCCGCGCTCAAGTAGTACATGGTCGTCCTTTCTTGAGCAGGTAGTTCAGCCCCCAAGCTAGATACTGCCTCACTCTCGCGACTCCTCAGCGAGCGAGGAGCGAGCTAGAACCGCTCAAAGTTCTAGTTCTAACGCCTCTCAGTTGGACCGCCTCACTAGGTAGCTGCCCTCTAGCGGAGAGCCGCTCAGTTGTTCCTTGTTGGGACGGCAGTCATTAATCGGAACTGCATGTATTTTTTGCTGACCGCGCTCGTGTTCGTAAATAATTCTGCCCTCCTTAATCACATTTTATTCATTGGGAGCACGTACAGTCAACAGCAACCATCTCGTAAGGTAAAATGCGTAAAAATCACGAATGATGCAATTTCTGTGGTGAAAAAGCTCGACGAACTTCACTACACTAAAACATGCTCGCTACCGTAACCCTGAGTTCGGACGCCGACCTTTTAAATGCTTCCGTTTATTTTCAAGAGTTTTTCCGCTACGTTTCTGTTGTTTTTTGTTTTCTTTTCTTCGCATTCGATGATATCCACTACTGGAAGATGTGACAAAGTGATTTGTGAGCCAGGGCTTGCACAGAGACCGCAGAGAGGTGCAACTGTCAGGGGTGGGTTGAGGGCTCTTGTTTATTTTTTCCTTCATTGAGGAATTACTTATCAGCAATTGTTTCATAATTGATCAGCAATTACCCTTGACACTTTTATCGCGGGAGCTGTCTTTAACGAGGTACGAAGCGACCTCATTAAGCCGAGGCACGCACGAGCTACCAAAACCGGCACAAATTGAGTGATGAAGTCCTTCTCACGTTTACTGTTGCTCACCGTAAACCAGTTTGGTCGCCACGCGGATTCCGTGTGAGAAGGCCTCAAACTTGGGTAATTAAACCTTTATTCTAAATACTTGTAGTAAAAATAAACGATACATATATAAAATACGAATGCAAAGATGAGTACTTAAATGTAAGTGCTTAAAGAACCCTTAATCTTCCTGATAACGCGAACCTGTAAATATTAAAGCACTAAGAATGATAGTTCTATAACGAATAAGAAGTAATGCGAGAAAGCTGATGGCAACGCGAGATGATGATACGCATGATGAGCTAGCCTTTCTGGCAGACGCCCTTTTATGCGGCGACCAGACGCAGCACTGTGCGGCCTGCAATCAGCCTCCTCGATCAGCAACAAAGCTCCCTCGAGCTCCTAAACCCACTATCGATTGATATTAGAGAGAGTTACATAAATAACATACGATAAATATAACATAACATACATGCGATAAATACAATACTTACGATAGTTCTCGTGGACAACTGTTCGAGTTAAAAGATCTACCCTACTTACACAATTCAGAGTTATTAGCTTACAAGCTTATGATAAGACGACCGTTGTCGTCACTCCGGCTGGCAAAAAAAATTATTTAGCACCAAGAATTCATACAACATCAACGACAACAAGTGCGATCACTAACTATCCTTCTTCCAGCCACTCTCGAGTCCACCAGTACCTGTCGGTCCTTTCTCGATATCCCGTGATGTCTCCTCCCTCCGGTTGTCGTGATCCTGGCGTTCATCCGCGCCACGCGATCTGTCGTCATCTTGTCTTCTGCGCTCGCTACGCGATCTGTCGTCATCCTGTCTTCTGCCCGCGCTACGCGATCTGTCGTGATGTCTCCTCTCAATTTCATGTTGCCTTTCCATCGTTACCGCTGCTAACTCTCCGAGCAGATCCCGTAACTCCTGTCTGGCATCTTCGATTAGCAAGCGTGCGTCCCCTCGTTTATCAGGCACGTCGCACAAAGCTGTATGATGATCCGTTGGTATGAGCGACTCGAAGGGTGTTCCTCGTACGCGATCGCAATAGAAACACGACTTTCTTCTATAGGAGCATCTGTTTCTATTTCCGCAGTGTGTCAAGCAGTGTTGGCAGACGAGTCGGTCTTGTGTTATGTTCCATCGGTCACTTCCTTCCGTGATGTTAGGGCAGGAATCGGAGAAATGGTCCCCGGTTACATCACAAAACGTACCATCGATCGTATGCCTGGTGAGAAGTGATCCTTCTTCCTGTAGGGGAAAGTTAGTAACATAGATTCCATTTTCTCTATGTCTTTTTGCACATCTTCGATGAGTCTTCTCAGCTCATCAGCGTTTCGTCTTCGGTACAGCTTCGCATGTTCTCCTAGGGGGGGGGGTCACTGTCTGCCGATGTGTCCGTTGACAATGGACGGGGCTCGTTTTCCGGTGATGATACGCGATTTTGAGCTCCCCTTTCCTCAGCTCCCCTTTCCTCGTCGCTGCTGCTCGACTTCTGCCGAGGGACGTGTTCAACCACTCGATCTTCATGGACTTCCTGCACTTGGGTCTCCTGGACTTGTGCCTCCTGGACTCCTGGAGGTTCTTGTGCAGGTACGCGATCATCACAGGGTTCCGCGGCTCCCGGTAATACGAGTTCAACGACGCGAACGCTAGTGTTTGCTGGAGTTATCACCAGTGGGTCCTCAGCCCTTCTTTCGTCATTATCAGCTTCAGCTGTAGGCTGATACTCCATTTGTTCGTCCTCGTCCTCCCCATCGGACGCAAGTGGTGGAGGAGTTTGAGGTTGACTGACCTCCTGCATGTCGTGAACCTCTTCGACCATACGGGACCAGTACGCGTCGTCTGTCATTTACATCTGCTGGGCGCGGTTCCAGATGTGACTGTGGCTTCTGAATCTGTTCCTTTAAAAGCGATATCTCCGCTGCTTGCTCGGTTATTTTCTTCTGCAACTCTTCGAAACCGCCTGTGCCATTTCCTGGAGTAGAGACTTTGATGTTTTTATCTAATTGGAGAAGCATCCCTTCCGCTTGGCAATCCCAATTCTTTCTCGCATATTGTGATCTTCCTTGATACTGCGAGTTCCTTGTAGTAGCGGTTCGTATAGACGAAATGTGTTGCCATACACGAAAATCTTTCTCTTGTGAGAACGAGGTTTTTCATTTGCTTCGCCAAAGTTCGAATCCTGTCTCCAGGTGTTCCGAGAATGAAAGTCTAATCCGTAACAATATGAGTCCATTGTGGTTGGATCATTGACGCGACACTAATTTGTCGATGAAACGCTTCCTCGATCGCTTTTAAGTCTTCATGTACGCGATTCAACGCGGTATGACGGTGGAGTATAGAGTGGAAAAATACGCGATGTCACTATCTCGTTCGGCCATCCTGAAAAAGGCGTAAATTGATGAAGAACTCGACTCTCGTGGGTGCATGGGATTATGTCTAAGCGTGATTTTTCGTGCAAAGCGGAACACGATTTTCGATCTTGGACATGACATATAACCACAGGTAAACCAAACCAAAATGACCGTTTTCTAAATCAGATCAGGCGACTGTCGTCAACGTGTTAATATACTCGAGATCCCTGACATCGGGTAGGCGTGGCTGCATTTTCCAACTTACCTGAAGGTGTCTGTGCTTCTGGTGGTTTAGAATATGAAAGGACTTTGAGAAGACAAGGAGAACGCGAAAACAGGTACGAAAAAACAGTCGGACCGTTGCCGCAATTGCTCGTAGTACTTCTAATACAACTTTGGGTCCCCATGTCCATATGGAGATGTGTGTAATTATGATTGCCAGTGCTAGTGCACCTGTTGTCAGAAGTAGGGTCTTATACCACTGAGCGAAAACGTGGGCAGTATGGAAAACGTCGGGGAACTCGATGTCTTGAAAGCTGTTTATTCGGCCTTCGATCCATGAGCTTATCATTCCTTCTACAGAATGCGTAAATTTTAGGATTCCGCCTATTTCGAATGTGGACAGGACGGGTCCGCATGAAACAGAACATCGGCTATTTATGCGGGCCTTTGTGAAGCTGAATCGTAATAAAGATTCCACACCGTCTAAGTTGCAGGGAACGACAAAACTCGCATCACTGCATATAATTTCCGCTTGTGCTAATCGGGATGACGTGCAGATGATACGCGCCTGCGCTCCCTTCGCGCAGTTGTAACAGCCCGTGAGTACGGCATTTGACACTCTACATATGGCTTCATCCACCAATATATTCTCTCATATTCGTTGTCGAGATTGAGCACTATCTCGGACGTTACCATCGTGGACACGCTAGCTTGTGGGTGTAATGACCGGGAAACCATGTTGCAGATTTCCAAGCCATGTGGCAATGCTTATTTGCCTACACTTAGCTTTTGGCTTTTGTCTCTTCTGGATAGCAGGTACAGTCGTCTTGCACTTCACAGTCCAGTTTCGCCGCTGCACTTGCGTTGGAGCAATGTAGCGGGGGCGCTAAACTCGAGTCCCACCACGCCGTTCCTTTGGTATTCGATATGAAATATCTGCTTAGAAGCGGCGTGGGAGGTACCGTAATGGAGCTTAGTGTCAAGGAGAACGCGTTCCATCGTACAGGTACACTTGGTATCATGTGAATAACGCGCTTCTTCCTGCCGTTAGTTATCGCTTCAAAATGTATGACCTCTATTTTTGCTGCTTCTTTCCATCGATTACAGTGAAAAATTTCGTACGTTTCATTGGAGACTGGAAAGAGATATACGCGATAGAATAAGCATCCTGATCCCCAATACCAGCAGTCGCAGCCACGTCCTCCACACGACTGCGCAGTAGGTTGTACCTGGGTATGCATTTCCCTGCTCCAACTCAGGAATGAGGGAAGAGCCATTGATTTGAGCGCATTCAGGCCCGCTGCAGATCCCATATTGCTGTCCACTACGCGATACTCTGCATCCCTTGTGAAGTAGTCTGTCTCTGGCTCACACGTGAGCATGAGGGATCTCCAAGTTAGTCGAATTTCATGGACGGTAGTAGAATTCGTCTCCATCTTGAAACAGGATTCTCGCTTAAACGGACTGATTTTAAGTACCTCCGACAACTGGACCTTGCATAATTGCCGGTTTCCTGAAGTGCTACAGAGGGTGCTATGATGGGAGAAAATATTCACTTCCTGACACCCATATACCGTATACATGAACGATGCTAGGCTTATCACAAGGGCCAGTAGTTCAATCAGATCCACCGTTGGCCTGACGAGCGCGGCAAATTCTCCCGCGAATCGCCCTATAGAAGCAGCCTCCTAAACGTCGTAGTCCTGTGAGGAAAACGCGAATGGGTGTCCCTAGCACCAATGGGATGTAGAAAAATACATAGCGGCCTGTAATGACAAAGTAGAAAATCACTGCCGTTACCCAGATGGCTCCTACCGGCCAGCACTCCGGGTTGAATACCAAAGTCGAACAAAATGTACACTCGATATGGTCACAGAATGGTGCGGAAGGACAGGTTGTTTCTATCGTTATAAGCGAAGTGCCCTTTAAAAGTTTCCATCAAACGTCATGTTCATGAAGTATTATTGGAAATGGGAGTCTCACTGACTCAGTAGTATTGGGCCACGCGTAGTGTATACAGTAATCTTCCGCACAGACCTCATACGGTAATTGATCGGTTTCCGTAAGTTCAACGCCGCCTGGGATACAACGAATATATCGTCCATTACGCGAACTGGTGGGGGGGGGGTTGTCCGCCCCAAAGCTGAAACCGATCAGCGTAGTAATGATAGCCAGGCAAACCGTATTCGTGGTCAGTGTTGAGTACGCGCCATGACCTTTACTTTGCCCCATCTTTCTCGGTCGGAGATTATAACGCGGAGCTGCCTGTCCAGCCGGCTGGGTACCCATGTTCCTAGATTCTGGTGTTAAATACTGTCCGCTGTTGGTGTTGGAGTCGACGTAGGAAGGGATTCTGACAAGCTATCATCATCACCCAGTTCGAGCGGTACTAACAAATTCACCGGTCTTCTAATCTTCCTACTCGACGGGAGTAATATTACAGCTTCTCTAGCTACGACCTCATTTTTTACTAAATCCACAATGCATCCCATTTTCCACTGATAACGCGGTTGGAGAGCATCACAGATCAATACCATCTTTCCGGCTTCAGGGGTCAAACTCGATCCCCGCTTCTTTCCTACGTCTCGCTAGTGTTTTTCTCGAAGGGATGTAAGGTATTGTGACTGCCACGTGTGCTAAAACTTTTCCGTCATCTGGCATGAACTTTTTAGCGCCTCCAAAGCTTGTATCTTAGTTTGGAGAGCTACGCGTTCTGCTGGAGTAACGTACGTGGGGTCTGTAGTGTCATCTTCTGCAACGTTCAGAGGAGTCGAAACTTCAGATTCGTCTTGAAGAAAATCTATGGGTCTTAAAACGCGATTTATGTCCGACTGCGACCCCACATATGCCAATGGCCTAGTGTTTAACATCCCTTCAGTTTCTACAATCAACGTCCCTAACTCATCGCGGGTGGGGGTTGCTCCCCAGGAATTTATGCATGGCGAGTTTTACTGACTGAGACGTTCATACACCCCTCCCTGCCATGGTGCATAGGGTGTTATGTAAATCCAGTTTATTTGTCTACTGCTCACTTCTTTGTCTATGGTTGCATCATTACTTATCCGTTGAAAACATTCGGATAAAATGGCGTCCCCTAACGCGAATGTAGGAGAGTTGTCACTCGTAATCGAAAGCGGAGTGCCTCTCCGCGAAAACAATCGACGCAACATTTGAAGAAACGCGATAGTTGAGACGTCTGCTACTATATCGAGGTGGATTAACCTTGGGACCATACAGGTGATAATACATCCGTAGCACTTGTTTACCCGCTCTTCACTTTTGACAAATAAAGGTCCGGAGTAGTCTAAGCCTACATGTGCAAACGGACGCGATCTAGTTACCCTTCTGGTTGGCAGGTCACCTTATTCGGGATACTTACACGGTAATTTATTTAACTTTTGGCACGTTGCGCATCGCCTGATTAATTTGGTTCTTTCCGCCCTAAGCTGAGGGATCCAATGATTTTCTCGTACGCGACACATTGTATGGCTTGTGCTGAGGTGTAGCCTACTGTGGCAGTCTGTTATGATCATCTGAGAAAGCCACGTCTTTTGGAGAATGAGCATGGAAAACTTGGCTTCCTCTTCTAGATCGCTTTTCCCCCAGTCTTCCGCGACATCTCACTATTCCGTACTCCTCGTAAAGATTGAGGTGATGAAGCGACTTGAGAATTTCTGAGGAGCGTGGGAAAGCTGGTGCTGTTTGACTAGCATCGCAGCCGCCAAAAGCATTTCTGTCCCTTTTACTCTTAATGAGTCTCCCATAGAGTCTTTCATCTGTTGAAAAATCAGTGAGAGCGTACGCGGAGATGTTCTGCTTTTATTTACGCGGTCAATAAGGGTGGTAATAAACCGCAGAATATAAGCGACCACGCATTTAACACTGGAGAAACTCGAAAAGCGAATGCTCTGAAAAATATCTTCAAACTTTTCTTTTATGCATGTTAATACGCGATTTTCTGTGGCCGTGTCTTTAACATCGTCCCATTTTTCAACCTCGTCATGGGATGTGCTCATCAGAATCGGAGTATACGCGTATTTCCATGTGTTCGCATTATTGGACAGGAATCTGGGCCCATTCCACCAGAAGTGATCCCTTAATTGCGTTTTGTCGAGTTCTCTCGTGGCGCAAACTGCTGGGTTGCTCTGAGAGGGTATGTGTCCGAACCGTACGGGATAGCCACGTTATTCCAAGTGAGCTGTTATCTTACGGATTTCTAGAACGTGATCACGAAAGGGCTCATATCCGCTTGCGAATCTTTTGCAATCCAACTCAATACTATTTCCGAATCCGTCAGGATGAGGATTGACTTTATAGAGGCAATAGCGTCAATTTGGGAAACTACCGAATTTGTAAGGCGCATAGCAAAAGTCAATGCGCTTAGTTCCATTTTGGGAATAGTCATTTTCGGAAGTGACGGAAGGAAGAGTTTTTAGTGACGGAAGCTTCCCTTTAGCCATGAGTAAGTCAACCGATGTTCCGGAGCATAGGTAGTTACATGATGCCATGGCTTCCATACTAACGTCGGCAAACGTGACCAATCGAGCCTCCGAGTACTTCGTGATTAAAGAACGCGGTAGCTCCTTCTGGAACCCTTGCATATCCTTGACGAGCGTTTCCCATTCCGTCTTACGATCTTCTGAAAGGGGTGTATCCCAACTAAGTTCATCTTTCCACAGCGACTGTAGGAAGACCTTTGCCCTGTGCACTAATGGCAACATCCACCCAATGAGATCGTACACCGACGCGATGGCACTCGCTATGGAACGCTTTGTGGTCTCTCTTGACTCTATCATTTTACACGCGATATGGATCTTATCATCTAAGTAGTCCATGGAATACCTAAGACTTTGGGATCCACATCCGTAGATCTGTCACCCGACGCGATTGTTTCCATGACTTGATTGTTATTGGAACTGAACTCCCTTAAATTCATTTTTAAGTCTTTGAAAATATTTTTAGTTCAAGAATACACGCGAACCGCTTCTTTGGGTGAGTAAGAAGGTTATCCACATAGAGATTTTCCTTGATCTCTTTGATGAGTTGTTCATCATCAGAATACGGTCTCGGTGTAATGAGTTGTAGCCGCCAATAAGAACGGCGAGGAAGCTTCTTAGCACTGGGGGGAATCGTGTGATCCTGCAACCACAGCAACGCGTGCATCCGCTATCTATGTGATGGAGACGAACCTGTAGAAACGCTTTTTTCTACATCCGATATCAAGGCGATACCCCCAATCCGGAATCGCAGAATACCTTGTTCGGGCAAAATCACCGGGCCTCTATGCAACGCGTCGTTTAAAGGCACATTCCGCGATAAAATAGGGCTATGACTCTCAAATGTGTCGGACTATCCGGAATTTTTGAGGCTGCGTTACTCTCAAAATGTGAAAAACGGCAGGAACTCCGCTAGAAGCTGACTAATTAGGCCCATGGACACCCTTAGGCCCATGCCGACCCTCAGTGGCTGCTAGCTACTAGCTAGTAGCCGCGATGTCATCTTTCTCTATAACATTTCAGACTGCTTTTTCTGCTGCTTTTCTCCGCTAATCAGATACATGGCACTTTTTTTGTGCCTATTTGAGTTCCGCTTCCCGCAATTCGCCGGTCGCGAACTGTGCCTTTAAGGACGGAGAGTTTTTATGGTGGGCTGATGCATCAAAAAACAATCCATACTTTCGTTGTGGTTTCCTTTGGGTTCAACACCGCTTGATGAGGAAAGATAATGAACTGTGCCTTCCACTGGTCTGTGCTCATAATATTCATGTTCAGCTGTTCTTGAAATATACTGTTATACTTCTCCAGTAAATTCCCTTTCCTTGTCCTTATTCAGTGGGGACCACACGCTTACAGACGGCGTAATGCTATGGCTCTGTTGTCCGGTAATGTCGTTGGAATGTCCTTCAAGGTAGGACGTACACAGTAACCATCATCTTTTTTCTCAATCGTGTCTAAGAAGTTCTGGAGAACTTTCTGATGCCTAACACCTGAACTCTTTTTCCGTATCTCGTGAAGTCCTCTGTACCGTCCTGTTCTAAAGACCAGTACCTATCCCATAATCCTTTTTCGTCCATATCGTCGGGAAGGCTCTCGAAGGAAAGCGGGTTCATCTGGGCTTCGAGGGACCAAGCTTGTTCCCATTTTTGGTCCGAGCTGCTCTTCCTGATCTTCTGAGTTTCCTATTACAAGAGTAACTTGATGTCCTCCTTGAACTCTACCTGTCAGCAGATGGCCTAAATGAGTTAAGTAGATGGAGTCCTGATAGAAGGCTTATGTGGTGTTCATCCGGTCGGATAAGTTGCCACATTTGATCAGTCTTCCTGCCTTTGGATCAACTTGATGGGGATTTTGCGGTCTTGATGAAATCGAGGTCTTCTTCTAGCAGAGGGGGATTTTTCAAAGTAGTGGTCAAAATGTCATGTGTAAGGAGCTCCATCGAGTATGATTTCCCTTCATCGTCCCATATCTCTAGGGGAACCTTACGGCTGACGCACTCCTGTACTCGATCCGATCCAAATGTGCGAAGACGTAGCCTGGTCGTCTTCAGAGTAGGTAATTGCAACTCATCGGCGAGTGCACTGTCGATGAACGATAATGCTGCACCAGAATCAAGGAGTATTGCTATTTTCCTCAATTGCCTCGTGGTGGGATCCAGTATCGTAATCTCTCCGGTAGGCAAAAAAGTTCTGTTCTTCGTATGATTTTCTTCCCGTCTTTGAAGCTCGGTCAATGGGTCTCCCTGTTTCTTACTGTAAAGAATACTAGTTTCTGATTCCTGACTGATCCGATGATTAGTCGTAGGCGCCCGCCGACCGTGTCTTTTGTGCCGGCTTTTCCTTACCTTTATCTTTTGGCGGTGGGAGTGCTGAAGATTTCACCGGTAGTGTTTCATTCTTTTTCACGGGTGATCCTACTGACGACCCTGTATTGAAGCAGCAGGAAGTATGGTGGGGTCCCTGGTAGACAAAACACATCCTTCCTTTGCGCTGGTAAGTGAAATGCTGTGGGGATGCACAAATGAAACACAATTTATGTTCTCTCAAATACTTTGCTCTTTCTGAGGCGTCCGGTATTTTGTGCATGCATTCGCCTTGTGATCACTTCCGCAGTACATGCACGACCCACTCAAAAATCTAACCCCAACGCTCGAACCTGCTCCTTAGGAATGGTCTCCTTCCTCTCCCGTGCCTGAGACGCGACATCTTTGGCAGTGTACAGCGCAATTTGCTCTTCCTTAGAAATGATATCCTCGAGAGTCTGGAAAAGAGTTTCCATGTGAAAGGATCCCTCCATGGAATACTTCCTTTCTAGCACCCTTCTTTGTAGACGATCCGAGAATTTCGATAGAACCTGTTTCACAAGCAGTTGGCCATCCACTGGCTCGCCCTTGTCCTGGAGCTGTGAGATTATGGCCTGAAGTAGCTCTAGCAGCACGCGCAGGTCCTTGGTCGAGGTTGAACGCGAAGTGGTCTTTTCTAAGCGGTCGATTAAGTGTTTTACTAGATCTTCATGATTCCCGTATTTTGAAATCAATAATTCTACCGCCTTCTGATAATTTTCAGCCGTAATTTGAAACTTTTTTTACCGCATTGTAAGCTTCTCCCTTCAACGCGTTTTAAAGATAATTGAATTTAAAAAGCGGTGGGATGGGTTGTGAATAAACATTGGCTGTGAATAAAATCCAAAAGTTGTCCCAATCCCATGTATTACCCCGTAAAAGTTGGAATGGGTAAAGTTGGTAGTTCGATCTTTTTAACTTCGGGAGAGTAGTCCTGTACTGAACTTTCTGCTATATGCGACCTAGTAAGTTCAGAACTACTCCCATTACCTGATTTGAAAGCACGCAATCGGCCTTCTAGAATGACTGTATAGTCGAGGGCTGAACTGAGCGCTTCCTCTGCTAAGGCCGAATACACCTCGTAATCGTCACTTTCTGATTTTGGTAGATCTTCGATTCGATCAAACGCGTCCCCATACTCTTTCCACAACTGTTCGATTTTTGAAGTACATGCCTCAATAACTCCAAGCCCCTCTTGGAGCCTCTTTCGGCACTCTTTCTCATACCCTGGAGTGCGGTCCTCATCCAAAACCTTCAGAGTCTCTAACTTCTCCCCTTTGAAACGCGAGAGAGCTGTTTCCAGCTTTTTGCAGTAGCTGGTCAGCAACCGCTTGTGGGAAGAGAGTTTCTTTGTCATTTGAATTTCAAACCCTTATTTGACTGCTCAACGCGATGGAGTTGTGGGGACAAAGGATGTTTACGCGGAAGATGATTCACTCTCAGAAACTAGATTGATCGAACCTAAGTTATACGCGAGTGAAACCCTCTTACTCAACTTTTTACAGTAGCGAACACGTAAACATGCAAAGACGATTACGTTTAAACGACAATGTTCAGAAGAAAAAACTGGCCTGTAACGCGTTCTTCAAGATTCCAGTCGAATACCGTAACCACAATCTAGCAGATGCACCAATTGAGGTCCTTCTCACTTACTGTTGCTCGCCGTAAACCAGTTTGGTCGCCACGCGGATTCCGTGTGAGAAGGCCTCAAACTTGGGTAGTTAAACCTTTATTCTAAACCAGTCGGATCGCACGGCTGACGCCGTGCTCTCCTCCTTCTCTTGAGCTCGGCTTCGCCGAGCTGGCCTGGCTTCGCCAGGTGGCTCCATAATTTTAGCGGAACTTTTTCGGTAGTGCGCTGCTCATGAGGCCTCATGAGGCACTGTAGTGATCGAATCGTAACAGACAGAGCAAGGCTTAGGATCCCGCACGCGCTTCCATTTACAGCAGCGGTGTAGTCCGCGCCATGACGCCCATAGAATACATAACTCTGTAGATAGGTACAATGTGTAGTCGGCCAATACAGGGCAGTATGAATCGCTCAGTAAAAGAGTAGAATTCGTTTCCATTACCTGTACCGAAATGCCTTGCGATGTATGTTCCCCTTTCCAATGAGCATGCAATCCGCTCGTGTTTTTCGGTTCTCCTCGAATTTCCCTCACATTCCTGTTTCAGGCGAACTACATACCCCCCCCCCCCGCCTCGTCGACATCGGCATTATAATTATATAGTAGGATAGTGGGATGAGTTCATTTTCTAGGGCAATCAGGGTGCGTCCGTCCTCGTCTGTCACAAAATTCAAGCGAGTGTCGTAGTGAAAGATAGGACGACAGTTCCAAGAAGTGATATACATGGCAGACGACGCGCAACACTTTTGGTGAGGTGATAGAATGGTGATAGCACTGATAAGATTCGATAAGGGCCTCAGAAAGGAGGGTGACCGGAGCCCATAGTGCGGGACACAGTAACAGTGGGACATTTGGTCCAAGGTATGATATAGAACGTGGGACAGGAACATTATTGATGGTTGACAGGGAATGATAGGGCAGCTGATAAATCCGTCGAAGTAGGCGTCAGAAAGGGGAGGGTGACCGAGCCCATAGTGCGGACACAGTAACACGTGGGGACGATTTGTCCTGGTGGTATGATATAGGACGTGGACACGGAACATTGTGATGAGTGACAGGGAATGATAGCAGCTGATAAGATCCGTGCAAGAGGCGTCAGAAGGGGAGGGTGAACCGGACCCATAGTGCGGGACACAGTAAACAGTGGGACATTGGTTCCAAGGTATGATATAGGACGTGGGACAGGAACATTATTGATGGCGTGACAGGGAATGATAGCAGCTAATAGGATTTGATAATGGGGAGTTAGAATGGTAAGGTCACCATACACTATAACGCGGAACACAGCATCACTTAGGCATTAATTTCAGAAAATGATATAGTGTTGGAGATGGGGACGCGGCACGGGTGATAATAGCTGATAGGGGCTGATAAGGACTAAGATTCAGTCAAATTGCCAGAGCCTTTACACTAACAAATTACAGAATTTAGTGATAGGGACATTGATGACGGGTGACAGGGATCTTATCAATTGATAAGAAAGGATAAGGAGCCATTATCATTACATCTCCTAACCACTATACTGCCAAGTATTGAAGGCTCAGTGTGCCATACTTTCCTTTAGCCATCACTTCCCTGATTGCCTGAAAATGAACTCATCCACTATCCCTACTATCCTACTATATATACTTCCGCTAAGTATGTCTGTAGAGTGTGTGTGTGTGTGTTTTGTGTGTATGGTTGTTGATGCGTCCCGTCTGTCTGTCACGAAATCCCATAGCGATCTCGTAGGAAGAATTAGGACTGACAGGTCCAAGAAGTGCTAATACGATGCAGGACGGGAACACTTTTGTGGTGAATAGAATGTGCTAAGGCACCTAGATTCGATAAAGGCGGCCTTAGAAAGGGAGGCGTGACCGAGCCATAG
>MU966865.1:56285-86203 GCA_036418165.1 Cooperia oncophora | reverse complement strand
GAGATGGGGACGCGGCACGGGTGATAACAGCTGATAGGGGCTGATAAGGATAAGGTTCAGTCAAATTGCTGGAGCCTTTACACTACCAAATTACAGAATTTTAGTGATAGGGACATTGATGACGGGTGAGGATCTTATCAATTGATAAGAAAGGATAAGGAGCCATTATCATTACCTCTCTTATCACTATACCCCAAGTATTGAAGGCTCAGTGTGCATACTTTCCTTTAGCCATCACTTCCCATCACACACACACTTACAGACATACTTAGCGGATTATATATAGTAGGATATTTGTAATAAAAATAAACGATACATATATAAAATACGAATGCAAAGATGAGTAATTAAATGTAAGTGCTTAAAGAACCCTTAATCTTCCTGATAACGCGAACCTGTAAACGATTAAAGCATTAAGAATGAAAGCGTTATAACGAGTAAGGAGTAACGCGAGAAAGCTGATGGCAACGCGAGATGATGATACGCGAATGAGCTAGCCTTTCTGGCAGACACCCTTTTATGCGGCGACCAGACGCAGCACTGTGCGGCCCGCAATCAGCCTCCTCGATCAGCAACAAAGCTCCCTCGAGCTCCTAAACCCACTATCGATTGATATTAGAGAGAGTTACATAAATAACATACGATAAATATAACATAACATACATGCGATAAATACAATACTTACGATAGTTCACATGGACAACTGTTCGAGTTAAAAGGTCTACCCTACTTACACATTTCAGAGTTATTAGCTTACAAGCTTATGATAAGACGACTGTTGTCGTCAAGTGACTACTCTCGACAGATTGAAAAAACGTGAGGATCACGAAGAAGCACACTATAAAGTGAATGAAATAGCGTCGTGCTGAATTAATATTAATGGGGTAGAAGTTATTAGGGTATCCAGAAATCGGCATAAACCGCTTGAAAATTGCCGTTAAGGCTTACGAAAAAGTAATACGATAAGGTAGCGCTACCTGTCAAACTGAATGGAATGGAATGGTATAATGCCTAACTTTTAACTAACCATCTTTAAATGAAAGCTCAATCATTCAAGAGTCGTGTCTCGTGGAAACCCATACTGTTTACGAAGTGCATCCTTGCATATCGCTGAATCTCATTGCCTGCCTTCGGCGGGTTAGTTCAGGTAATGACCCTCTGGCCTCTTCTATATTATCCCGATAATGACTTCTTTATCACTTTGAGAGCCCTCTGGCCAAACACAACACTGAGAAAGCTTAACTATGAAGCCATGGCCGCCCTCACACGTCTTAAGGAAGTAAGTGTTGCAGATGGTAGATATGATGCCCATTTCTCCCTGATTCATAATTTAAATTATAATTTAGGAACCGGAGAACGCTAGGACATTACGAAAAGAGTACATGGAGAGGAAAGATAAAATATCTGAGGAAATGGCGCAGTAGGACCCTTCTCAAATCACTTTCTTCGTTTACCCCTTAACGAGACTATTATTATTTTTCAACGAGCTTTATCAGAAGGGAGCATCCAGTGCCCGAATCTATTCGAAATCCCTGAGATCGGGTAGGCGTGGCCGCATGTTTCAACTTAACCTGAAGGTGTCTATGCTTCTGGTGAGATATTTTCATCTTGACACAACTGTTGTCGTGTCTTGCATAAAGATGTCCAAATTTGTCACAAACAGAACAATATGATACATTTCTATTAGATTTACACACTTGTTTTTGTTTGAATAGTTGTAATAATAATAGTAATAATAATAATAATAATAATAATAGTAATAATCCCTATATATAATCCGCTATGTCCGTGCGTGTGTGTGTGCGTCTGTCTGTGTGTCACGAAATTCATAGCGCCGGTCCAAGTAGCAGTGAGACATTGATTTCAAGAAGTGACGTGGGGGGGGGGGTGTGACGGGAATACTATTGGTGGGTGGCAAGAAGTGATAACGTTGATAAGATCCGATAGCAGGCGTTAGATTCGGGAGGTCAACATATCCCGAGGTACGATATAGGGTATGGCACACGAACATGATTGGTGGGTGGCAGGGAATGATATCAGTTGGTAATATCTGATAAGAGGCGTCAGAAGGGGAGGGGCACCGAGTCCATAGCGCGGGTCACAGCAGTAGTGGGACGTTAGTTCCAAGGTATGGTATAGGCTATGGCACGCGATTACTATTGGTGGGTGGCAAGAAATGCTAGCAGCAGCTGATAAGATTTGATATGGGAGTTAGAGTGGGAAGGTCACCACACTCATAACGCGGGACACAGCATCAGCTAGGCGTTGATTTCAGAAAATGTTATAGAGTGGAAGATGAGAACATCAACGGGGGGGGGGTGACAAGAAGTGATAACAGCTGATATGGGCTGATAAGGAACGTTGCCATTGTTGTTCAGTCAAAGTGTTGGGGCTTTACACTACTAAGTCATAGAGCTTTAGTGACAATATGAAACTGATGACGGGTGACAGGCAGTCCTATCAATTGATAAGAAGGGATAAGGGGCCATTATCATCACATCTCCTACCACTATACTGCTACGTAAAGAAGGCCCAGTGTGCAAACTCCTCCTTTAGTCATCACTTCCCTGATAGCAGTGAAAATGAACTCATCCCACTATCCTTACATTCTATAAAGCAGAAACTTTGTGTGTCGGTTTGCCGGTATGTAGGTATGTATGTATGTCGGTTTGTATGTCTGTCCGTCTGCAAAGTGCTTCACAGGATTAAACAGGTCAGTGAAAGGAGAATACGACCGCAAGACAAACCGGAAATCGATCGGTGCAGATGGATCAATCCAATGTTTTGATTGTGATAATAGCATATATAAGACAACCATTCGGTACGCTCCGAGCCACGCACGAGCTGTTCGGGTGGCAGCTGGACGTGAGCTCGTGCGGGGGCAGGGTGGGGTAAAGTCGAGGGGGGGCACCGAGTGACCCCTTCCCTCTGCTTCCTTCCCCTGCACGTGCTCAGCCGGACTTGAGAATGTGCAAGGGAAGGGGTCCGGTGAGAGGGTGCATAGCACACGCTCGAGTGGAAGCACGCAGCAACAACAGGTAAGAAAACAACCGCTAGAAAAATTGCAAATTGACCCATGATAAAAAAGGCCATACGATGTTGTTTTGATTGCGCATACACTCATCCTACTATATATAATTCACTAAGTATGTCGGTCAGTGTGTGTGTGTGTGTGTGTGTGTGTGTGTCCAGTCGTCATAGTTGAGGACATCAAACTGCGTAGATCTGAACTGATTCGGTAAAATGATACATAATATCAAAGGCAAGGGTATAAAACACTGACAAGCCGAGCTCGGCGAGTCCGCTTTTATTCTGTCTAATGGGCAGAGCTCGCCAGAAATGTTAGATGTAAGCAGATCTGGCCAAGTGTTTCTACAGCTAAGTTGCCATATGATGGCATTGCCATGAGGCGATCATCTCTTACTGATTAACAAGCGTTATTGCAGAGTTACAGTAGCGTAAAGGCTACGAAATAGAGATCGACAGGTCCTCTATACGTGTGTTGGTGTTGTGTGTGTGTGTGTTTTGTGTGTGTGTGTGTGTGGTGGTTGTGTGTTGTTGTGTGTGTGTGTGTGTCCGTTTTCTGCTGTGCATCGAAAATTACATAGCACGTGTACGCCTTAAGCGTGCACTTGGTTCCAAGAAGTGATATACGGGTGTTTAAGGACTGGAGCATTACTGGGCGGATGACAAAAAGGATAACAGTTGATAAATATCAGATAAGGGTCTCGGAAAAGGGAGGATCAAGCCAAATACGATAACGCAGGTTTTACCGGCCAACAATGAGCCTTGATCCCGAGAGGTGATATAGGGTGTGGGACGGGATTACTCATTGGTCGGGTGACAGAAAGTGAATAACAGTTGACAAGACAGATAAGGGTCTCCGGGAAAAGGGAGATCAATCAAATACGTAACGCAGGTTACATTAACAGTGGAGAGCGTGAATTTGAGAATCTGATTAGGGTGAATGAGAGTGATATGGGAACGGGAAACCCTTGTTTAGGCGGGTGCGGTTTTAGAGGCACGCTGAACAGTGACTACAGGTAAATGGAGATATCTGCTCACTGCGCTCACATCGCAGCCAACAGCTGTCGTTTCATGCTATTCGGTATGACCAAGATTTCACAGTAGGCTTGTCCGGAAAGTTCTTAGCTTTTTGTGCACATGACTAATCTTTGTACATTCACCTGCTGATAAACTCATACGGCCTTGCTTTGACCTCAAGACACATGTCTGCTGGCTTAAGATAATTCTTGGCGCTATCTGATGGTAAATAATTGCCGTTTCCAGTGTCGCAGTTGCTTGAATAAACCCTCTCAATGATTTTTCACGCATTGTGAAAATGAGCATCGGGGTACGTGTTGCGTCTTAGTGTATTTTTTCTCGTTCAAAATTGGGGCAATCCGCAATCGAAACTACTCAATCAAATAACTTCAGTGCTGGAGGCCAATAGTGCTAGGAGAAAGCAAACTGTGCGCGCAATGGCTCAACAAATTTGTTCGGAGATTCAGCCTGAAGTGAACCTCCCATGGGCGGTTCGACCTATAAGCAATAATCTGACAGAATGTTAGCGGATTTGAAGTTGACGGCTCGTCCATCCCAACATTCGAGAAGATAGCAAAGAGCTAGCCTTGCAAATCCACTTGCAGATGTCCCGGAACGCCATTGAGAAGGTGATAAAAAACATCGACAATTGTGCCGCCACAATCGAGTGACCGGCAGATCGCCACCGGGGGCTCGCTGGGCTCTCGGACGGAGGGTCCTCTCACTGCTTTTGCGCAAAAGGAAATTGGGACGCCTTTCTGAAACGGAATCACCCGTGATACAAAATGATCATGTAATAACAGAGACGTTCCGGACATGTGATTGGATGAAATGTCGCGGTGAACCGGATGTAATTTCAATTAGCCGAACCCTCGCACAAAAAAAATCTGTCAGTTGGTGTGCATCGCTGTGGTAATCTCATAAACTTTCATACACCAGCCAACCATCACAGCAGAACCCTAACTGTGAACAAACCGACCAAATTTACCGAAAATATTGAGCCTGCAGCCAACACTATCACGACAGAAAAGGTCCATCGTTGCATACAAACGCCCGCCCACGACCGCTCACAAACACCTACGCATAAACTTGAACGAATGGGATGAATCACTCTCAACCAACCATAATCCTCAGACCTTCACCAACCTGACTGTCACATTTTCAGACATTTTCAGAGCTTCCTTGCTGAAAAATACTTCATCAGTTAAGACCAGGCAAAAAAGAACTTCGCAGATTTCGTGGATTCTCGACCACCCAGTTTTTTCTTTGATGGGATTTCTCGACTGCTGCCACATTGGCAAAAGTGTGCTGATTCGAATGGTGATTCGAATGGATTAAATCCGATGAGTGTTAAGAAAGTTATGATCGTTTAAAGTTAAACACCCAAAACGCTAAGAACTTTCCGGACAACCTAATATAACTATCTCAGTGATTCCAACTGAACTCATTCCTCACTGCTTATTGGTAACGACATCATGTACAACCGCTAAGCTAGCTCTATTCCGAATGCATGGGGTTTATTTACAGAGATGTTATGCCACAGCAACTGACCTAATCACTCTTATCAGAACTATCTTCCATCAACAACCTCAATGAGGTCCATTCAAAGCGTTCCGCATTCCAAAGCAAGACGCTTAGAGGGGGGATGCATGAATCAGTACGATGCTTCAGCAGCTGATCTAACTGGCTGCTCTCTTCCCGTCTATGCAGGTTGTGAACGTACCAGACGGATCGTTCGCTAACGCCGGCGCTCCTCCTTATGCGGCGGGCGCTGCTGCTGCTTCTGCGTCTTGACAAAACGGGTGCTGCTTTTCAGTTCTTGGCTGATGCAGAAATTCCTTCGAACGATGTGGTTGGTCAACGATCCGTAGCTTAGCACGCAGCAAATCGGCGCCTACCCGGCGAAGCCGGGCCATGTCACAGAAGGAGGAGCGCCCGGCGACAGCTGGGCGATCCGACTGCTATATAATATAACCCGCTATGTCCGTGCGGGTGTGTGTGTGCGTCTGTCTGTGTGTCACGAAATTAATAGCGCCGGTCCAAGTAGCAGTGAGACATTGATTTCAAGAAGTGAGTGACGTAGGGGGTGTGACGGGAACACTATTGGTGGATGATAGGAAGTGATAACGATTGATAAGATCCGATAACAGGCGTTAGAATTGGGAGGTCACCATATCCATAACGCGGGTCATACCAGTAGTAAACAATTATCAATACATCTCCTACCACTATACTGCCAAGTATTGAAGGCATACTTCTCCTTCAGCCATCACTTCTCTGATAGCACTGAAGAATGAACTCATCCTACTATATAATGTCGAAGTCGACGAGCGGGGGGAGGGGGGTATGCAGTTCGCGTAAAACAGGAATCTCAGGGAAATTCAAGGAGAACCGAAAACCTGAATAATGAGGCACTTTATGCGTTCAATAGCTTTTTTACCTTTAACCTTTTAATTAGTGATGAGATCGAATAATTAGGGAGTATAATACCTACAATGATTTGTAATTCAGCAAGCGGGTTGCATGGTAGTTGAAAAGGGAAGGGTTAGTCGGTAGGCATTTCGGTGCAGTTGATGGAAATGGAATTAGTTCTTCTACTGAGAATTCATATTGCTCTGTATTGGCCAACTGCACATTGTATCTATGTATTCAGATTTATCTACTGTATGGGCGCTATGGCGCGAAGCACACCCCTGCTACAAATGTAAGTGTGCTTAGGAAAGCTAAATCAGCAGAAAAATTTGCTCTATCTCTTACGATTCGATCGTTACAGCGCTGTGTGAACAGCCCACTATCGAAAAAGTTGCGTTTCAACCAGGTGCGCCTGCCGAAGGCAGGCCAGCTCGGCGAAGCCGAGCTAAAGAGAAGGACGAGAGCTCGGCATTAGCCGAGCGATCCGACTGATAATAATAATAAACTAATAAATAGCTGAAATATATAGCTACCTTTTTACCCACTTTACCGAGACTTTTCAATGGTCGTACCTATTCGGATAGCTCAATAACTTCTCCTCTAACCGAGGCCAACCATAGTTAACGCGACGGCTGCTGCCTCGGCTTAATGGAATCGCTTCGCACCTCGTTAATTATGCCTCGAATCATAGGTGCGACAAGTCAATCGTACCATTTTCCTCCTAACCACTTAGTTATGGTAGGACGGACTGTCTCCATGCCTGGCAGTTGTGAAATTTTCGTCCCAGAGCCCTTTCGAGATTCGGACTATCAGAAGATAGAACATTCTGCAAGAAATTCATATTTTTAACCGCTAGCGAGACAAAGCAGACTTCAATTTCACCGGAAGAGAACTTCAACCCAGAGCGTATCCATTATATTGTTGGTCTGTTGCGGTCGCACATGCATAACACCGGTGGCGCTGTGAACATTATGTGGCGATCTTTTGCAACTTTCATCAGAGTGAGTAATGGGGTGTGTACACTAAGTTAGGCCGGTAATTAGGGTGGCTCATCTCGCACCTAGTCTCCCTTGCCAGTGAGGTGCCCTCGCTTAATTGACTGTTATCGGGCTCACCTCAAGCAGAATAATAAGAGACCGAGTCGTCAATTTATTAGATAACTTTGTACAACCGTTATATTCAAACTGGAAAAATAAACATCATATGCCATTCAAAAGAAACATACGAATTACAAAAACAAGATCTATGAAGTTGCATTTGTAACATATCTAGCCATTTTTCTACAGTACTGTTCTATCTGTTCGTCACTTATTCCGTTTCTGCTATCTTGGCCCTCCTGTCTTGATCACTTTTCTGCAGCACCCTTGCGTTAGTGATCATGTAATGAATAGAAGGTTACAAATATGAAGGAGCACGAAATGAAGGTTCAACCTCTTCTAGTAGCTTAAGAGCTGCCCACCTTTCGTAATTGAGTTTCCGGAAGTCTTAAGCACGCTTAGGGGTGGGTTGTCAACATCTTATAAGGTACCCAGGCGCCAAATTGTCTAATTACGTACTCAGACGGGCGTACAACTGAAGACATATAATGAAGGAGTGAGTCCATGCACTGTGCTGTAGTGAACGTTTGAAAAGGTTCGTAAGCAAAATACGTCGGAGACGGAGTAGGCTGATACAAAAAGGAAGGTACGCCGAATGACAAGTCAGGTCCTTGTATCGTAGTCGGGGTGAACGTTGAAGCCGTGTACAATGATGAATGTGAAGTTTGCCGTGTACAATAGCGATTGCTCAGTATGGCGCAAAAGGATCACAAAAGGATTTAGGCGTGAGGTTGAGTGCATTGCGATAGTCGGTTATGGACTCACACCATATTCGACGCGCTTTAACTAAAAAGGCGGTCGTAGCCGATTTTGCCGACATATGCTTTGCGCTACTGTAACAGAACTATTTCAGGGTGTAATGCATTGTACGAAGTTGAAATAAGACTATTATTGAGGGAAAGTGGACTTTCTTTCGTAAACAGATTGAAATTCTCATCAACTTGAGGGGAAGAATGGCAGCTCTTGTTCTGTTAGGGAAATTACCAATACCAATTCGCATGCCAACACCAAACTGTAGCTCGAGAAAACCGGTTTTTTTTCGTAGATCCTCTATATGGTTGGGCCATGAAAAGCTTGATTTGTAAATTATTTTTTTTGAAGAATGACCGACTCATAAACCATCATGCTATATAACTACATCGCACATGAAACAGATAGCTGAGAGACTGATCTACTGAGGCTACTCGCTGTCCCGATCATCATTTCAGCACACTCTTATAGAGTCTTAACTTGGCGCCAGTTTGGCGCCGCGACCCTTTCGCGCCATATCCAATCGTGGGAACATGCGTTTGAGGGATGATCAGGGTTTCTTTCACAAAACTGAGATAGATTCTTGAAGCCGGCGCTACTTGACGCAGTTTGGCGGCAGTTTGGCGTTCTGACATCTTTCACGGAAATCGACATAGATATACATTTGGAGGTTGGCGAGGTCTCTGATTAGTGTCTCCAACGGTGACTTTGCGCGACACCACAACGCGCCAGTCTAGCGCTATGACATTCTTCGTCGAAAAATTTAAGCTCAAGAATTAGGATAAATGCATACATAATATGAATTTTTCGCTCCATAAATCAGATGTCGATCTGTTCATACTCTGCGGCGGAGAATCGGCGGTGTTATTGTAGAACGTGTTTCACCAATAAATTCTTTCACATTACACGTATCAATGGAGAAACGAAATGAACTTATGCGATACGATCTAGCGCGTAGCGGAGCCAAATGGCGTCGGTGCCCAAAATGCATGTCATACTCAGGATCGCCACCTATCAATACCCTGAATGCAATTTCATTAATCTCGTTGGAAACGACCATGACGCCAAATAGGCGCCCAGTGGCGCCATATGGCGCCAGCGCCAAAAATGAATGACATGTTCGTGTTCGCAATCCCTGAAAACCCCTAAATGCAAAGTCACATCAATTTCTTCAAATGTGATCGTGGCGCCAAATAGGCGCCCAGTGGTGCCAAATGGCGCCAGCGCCAAAAATGAATGTCATATTCGTAACTGGCATAAAGAACCTCCAAATGCAAATTTTCCGTGTGAAGTAACCAAGGAGAAAGAATAGCGTCTAAAACCTGCCCCGTGTGGCCACATGACACACCACGTGTGTCACACCACCCTCGTACCGAAAAAGGCCGCGGTCACACGTGAATGCCCCGCGAAATGGGCGTCGGTCCGGAATGTGTTAAAAATGGTCGATCTGACAACGCAACAAAAGTATAGTTCCACCCCATACCTTCCGGCTGCATCTCATTTGTGTTCGGTGAAACTTCTCATCATTATGATTTCTTGCCTCTTCTAGGCTATGGCGAGTGGAACTTCATTAATGGACTCCGAAAAAGGACATATTATCGCAAAGAAGACTCACAAACTGGTGAATCGTCGATTGGGCGTGGCGCGGGCCGCACTCATCATGCTATCAACAATTTTTTTCAAGGGACCTACAGGATATTGAGCTGAGAAGAGCCCTGGACATCCTTCCTTGCTGCGCGATCGGAATAACCGCCGTATCCTTAGGAAAGCATCCAGCTCAGCAGTGTCGTGTCGGGAAATCAAAACATCTTCGCAGGTTATTGTCTCGGAGGATACTGTTAGGCCTCTCTTGAAAACCTCCCGTGTTCACCCATAGGAGCAATATGAGTTACGCACTGTTTCTAACAGAAAAACCATCGCAAAAACCTAATTGGCTTTGCTCGAAGATGTTGCCGAACCCAATGGAGTGAGGTTAGCTTTTGGCTGCGGTACCCTACTGCTTGTCTGTGTTGGTTTTTTTATGTTTTTTTTTTCTCGCGGCCGTGTTTTTTGATGAAGAAAAGTTCAACTGCGTCAGCATCGAGGAAAACCGATTCCGTTAGCACGACCTGAGGGAAGACAAGTTTCATTTTTCCAGGCGGAACTTCAGTGGATGTGGTCTCATGGTCTGTGCTGCCATCGCATGAATGAAACGTCTGGAACTGTGCTCTGCATGAAAAAAGAAATGGTTTCTTCCGTCATCTAAAAGTCATGCGACAACGTCTCCTTACTTTCTGGCGTGGAAATCAGAAAGAAAGTCTTGTTTTCATGCAGGATTATGAGCCAATTCATGACAGTTGAAGCACTCGAGCATGGTAGTCGTTACCAAATCGCTCTTTTGCCCTGGCCAGCGAGTAACCCCGACTAAAACTCAATCGAAGATGTGAGGGGCTTCATGGTGCGTATGATCCATGAGAGTAATGCACAATTCCACAATGTCCGTGAACTTAGGGAGTAATCATTGGGCTAGTCGGCCGAAAGCCTATTAAAATCTCTAATCTAACATGGGCAACCGTAGTTTCCAACGTACTTGGAGAAATAGAGTTCCAGTAGATTACTGGATCAAAATTTATTCATTTTATTGTACGCTTATTGTTGGAATATTCGATTTGCTCGGGGGAACTATACATTTGCTGCGTTTTCAGAACGACCATATTTGAAAAAAATTTGCGAAAAAATGTTTTTCCAAGTTAGTGTTTGTTGCTGGCATGCGAATTGATATTGGTAATTGCCACATTTTTTGTATGGGGGCGTTCTGGAAAACCTCGTGTAAGACAGAATTTTGTGAGATTTTATGTTCTGCTTCGCAGTGTATTACTACCCCAAAAAGTCAAAAAAAATTTCTGGTGAAACTTTGCCCACAGAGGTAATTCGGTGTCCTGATCACGAATATAGCAGTCGTTTCAGCGCTGGCTCCATATAGGCGCCAATAGGCGCCAGTTTGGCACCGCCACCTTTCTCACCAGATTCTCTGTGAATTTGCATAGTAGGTTATTTGATGTCCTGATCACGAATACCGAAACAGTTTTCAACCCTGACGCCAGGCGCCACACCCTTTTTTTATCACAATTGATAAAAACCTGCATAATGGGGTTGTTTAATGCCCTGATCACGAATATGACATTTATTGTTCAACGCCAGCGCCATTTAGCGCTTTTCTAAGGCTGAGCCTGGAAGCAAATGTGATTTCATTCGGGTCAAGCCAGCCTTAGCAGAGCGCAGATGATCGCAGCGTCTTCCATCCGCGCCAGCGCCAAAAATGAATGTGATATTTATAATCAAGACCCCCGTATACAAGTTTTCAGCGGATTTAGTGACCTAGGGTATTTTGGCGCCGGCGCCTGTGGTGCGGGCGCCAGGCGGTTTCAGGCCAAGTGAATGTGATATTTGTGTTCAGGAGGTCGAACTATTAGGTTGTTCGAAAAGTCCTGCGACACTTTGACCAATTTTTCGGAGTAAATTTTCAGTCACTAAAAGACATCTCCAATCTACAAGGTAATCACCGCTAAGGACTAGGACTAGTGCCCTTCTTTTGTACAGCTTCTCATTTCCATTCTTATAGAACTACGCCAACTGTGATAAGAAGAAGAGGTGGACCTCATTTTTGAGTAGACGTCGATTTTCGGAATTTTTGCCTTCTTGAGGATGCGGTAAGGATCAAAAATGGTAGTAGTTAGAGACTGCTAACTTTGATGAATAAGCTGGGTATGGTCGCATTCTCAGATCAAGATCGACGATCTATTGGTGTGGCCTGATCCTAACATGCGCATTGCCGAGCGGTAGAGAAAAATTGAGTATTTTTGAAGAATTCAAGCGTGACGTCATCCATGTTGTGAGGGCATTGCCGAGCGGTAGAGAAAAATTGAGTATTTTCGAAGAATTCAAGCGTGACGTCATCCATGTTGTGAGGTTGGTTAGAGTGGACTGTAGTCCTTACCGTTATGCTAGTATTCAGAGATACCGCTTTGAAGTCCCACCAATAACCTACTGAAATCTTATCCCATGCACATCTGCTTTTGGCTGTGCAATCTACTTTTCTGTTTGAGAGATCCTGCGAGGAACATGTGCAAGATGCACGCAAGGACCCCACCACTCTCTACCAACCACAAGATCTCACAAAAGTTCCTCCAGTGTGTATAAGGAAAAAAAAAACCCAGTCACATTGGTATGACTTGCAGGGGGTTCAACTCATGAGGATCCTTCATTAAAAATTTTTTCCGTACGCGGACTGCGGAGAAAGCCATATGAAGTTGTCAGTTAGGTGAAGCTAGAGTTGTTCCAGATTCCTGGAGTTAGTTCGGACTGCGCGCTCAAGACTTGAGTAAAGGGCGTCATTCTGTGATGGTGGCCCGACCAATACATTATACTTCCGCGTTGAATACGTCCAGCTGGGAAACGCTGATGCAAAAGGAACTTTCTGCTATGGCAAGCGATATCCTTCCTCAAGACAACGTAATGTTAGCTTCCTCGACTATGGCGGAGTCCCCTACAGGAACTCATAATATGGGATAGGTCGAGAAGTACCTCGATCTCTGAGGTATTTTTAGGCTTTGAAAACTTCCACGGAGCCATGACATACCCATTTTCAGAAATCCCAGGAGACATTCTCCACTAATCAGAGATAAAAACATTCAAAATGATTTTTGGCCCTTTTCTAGAATAGTTCAAACAAAGTGTCGCAGGACTTTTTGAACAACCTAATAATTCGTTGATGGAAAAAGGTTTTCTTAATAATTGTCTTAGTTCGACGCTATCGTCGCAATCCGGCTGTTGATTATCCGGTCCAAGGGACGCGACGCGGCTGCGGCGCGCAACGACCGCGGCGATCAGCTGTTTCCAGCCTTATTTAAATTTTCTGCTTAGTTTTCACTGTATTCTCTATTTTTTCAAGGTAATTTCCGTTATTGTTTATATGAGGTGTATACGTAAACTCTTCTTTTTTTGTCTGTTTAGTGATGTGTTTTTGTGCAATTTTTTAGAAATTTGTTTCTTTGTTTGTTTAATCGTTTAATTATTCACAACCGTTAGGAAAACTCAATCATAATTTACCCTGTTAAAACAGGGAACAGTTAACATTGAAAAAGCAGCCAAAGACAGTGAAAAATAGGGAGAAAATGACTAAAACAGGTCGAAAATAGCTCATACCGGCAAACAATTCCTACGCACGCGGTCGCTGGTCTACGGCCCTTCAAGGACCGCCCTAATCAACTGCCCCGGTTGATGAGTGTATGGTGCATTATACCCTGAAATATGTAGTTCAGGTTTTTGTTACAGCAGCGCAAGGCACGACCGCTTTTTGGTAAAGCGCGTCGAATATGATGTGATTCCGTAGCAGAGCATCGCAGGGCACTCAACCTCACGTCTAAATTCTTTTGTGAGCTACTTGCGCCCTACTGAACAAGTTATTGTTTGCCGTGTGGTAGCGAATGGGGAGTATTGACATGATAGTTAGCATACAAGGACAGACTAGGTCCTCCCGGAAAAGTATAGTCGAGAAAGTCCTGGTAGAGAAAGTCGCCGTAATAACCTGAAAGCATGCTGAGATACAAACAACGTATATAGGTGTCTGGTGCGTTTCTCTGCTCAAATACTCGTCAATACGTCTGACCTTAGTGAGTGTCATACAAGGAAATTAAGGGCAAGGTGTCAAATAATGAGCGGTCATCCGCTGTGAACTAATTTGCCTGGAGCTGGAATCGCGAGCTTTTCTGCATTCCTACCATAGTGTGGAAGATAACTACTTCATCCTTCTGGGTCGCTTTTCCATTCTTCTGTGTGTTTCGAACATGTAGGTGAGACTTTGATTTTGTCTAACTCTTCAGTTTCCCCTCACTATTTCTCGCTTTATGTTCAGAGTTGGTAAAGCTGGTGAGAGGTCAGCAGCCAATGCAGCCATTTAAGCGAGCTCACCCCACAGGCGACCTCACACGGTCTCGTCACAGGCGAGTGTGGGAGGTGCTAAGTGGGGAGGTTGGGAGGTGCTAAGTGGGGCCAACCTAACTAAAGTGACATTGCCTGAGCAATGTGTTAGGTTGTAAGAATCAAACTCGTGTCACATCAACTTTCGTCTTGAGAAATTTCTCCTTGGAGACTTACCCCGCGATTGTACATCGTGGATAGTGGCTTTCACTAACGAACCCCTATTCGTCAAGTGACCTTCTAGGGAAGGAGAAAGCAAAAAAATCCATGGGGAGCTCCCTAAGGACCGCACGCAGCCATACTGCCGTACAAATTATAAGTTCCTGCTCGTTCTATGCCAGCAGAGCGATAACTGCCGTTTCGGACCCACTAATCGTTTTTTCTTGTCATCTAATGCTAATAACAGTGAAGAAACGGAAACAAGGTGTAAAATCGAGCTCGGGAGAGAAACTAGCCTTTCAGTTTCGATGGGTGGCAACTAGGAAGGACTGCCGCTTATGATCGCAGCATCTCTGTTACTACCTGTGAAGACCGGAAGTGGGGCAGTTTTCGAGAGCTTGAAGCCTGGACTATTTTTAAAACAGTTGGCACGATAGTTTGATTGACATTCTGAAAAGGAGCAAAGAAGCTTAATTGTCCGGATACGGTGAAAAAAGTAATGCTTTTAAGTTCGATAAGAAACTCACGTAGTAGGGCTTGATTCTACGACTTCTTGCGACAGTGGACGAGCTAGCGGCTGGCGCGGGGAATGTTGGATGATTATGCTTCTGGCAAAGGCCAATAAGCCGGTACAGTCGATGGGCTTTTCACCTCGCCATATGTACTTACGTACTATGTTTTACCAATTTTTTTGCTTTTACTAAATTCTTGACCATTGAACACATCTACATTTTTATATATTTCTTCTCCTGGTTTTGTCATGGGTGATTCTCCCAGAGTGCAGGCTTAACTCAGTCATACGCTCAAAGAAGGAGCGAGGCTGTGAGTCAATCTATCCTTGCAGGTTACTCTACCATTTGCGATGAGTACTAGAAGATTATTTACTGTGGCGAGGTGAAGGTGGCAGTCCGGAGTGAAATTTCCGATCTATATTGAGTTTGGGGAAGAAGCTGCTCACTAACGATTGAGGTCGAAGACGCGTCGATTTCGCAGCTCGAGGCCCGCGTTTCGCGTTGTTGTTCAGCAGCAGGATCTGTTCACCTTCAAAACGTTAACCCTTTTTTCCAACATTTCTCTCAGTCAGCGATAGCATCCCTTCGAGGTAGTGTGAGTAGTTCCCTGGAAGAATTACCAGTGAATCGCATTTTGCAGAACGCATTGAATGATCAACAACATCTCTGTTAGGTGGATGGCCTGCTTCAGGTCGTGTTCCAACATTGTACGACAACGGAGCATATAGCTAATGGTTATTCCACGACAGGGTAGGGTCGTATTTGGTCGCTAGGAGACGGTGGGTGGTATTAGGGCTGAGAAAAAATTTTTTGATAGTTGATTTTTCCTTCTTGTCAGATGTTGTCAGAGGGGTCGCATTTCTCGTTGTTGGAAGGGGTGTCGTATTTCCCTTCCGACCTTTCTGAAGGAAGTTGCACTTATCGGTTTTTCCTGTTTCATATGTGCCCTATACCCCCCCCCCCGCACAGCATATTTAAGAAGAAGATAAGAAGCGTGAAGCATTGCTGCTATTTCCCGTACAACTTGACGAGATTTGATTTTTCTGAGTGCTACACTGTAGCGGTAATCACCGAAGCTGATCCACCACAACGCAGGGCACATCATCATTGGGGATTCCCCAACGGATGGGGTCGTATTTGACAGTCGAAGTGGAGGGGGGAGGTTTTGAGAGGGGCATTCATTACCGAACAGCGCAAAGGTGCAAGTGTGTTGAATCCTGTAGAGCGAAACTTGCTTTGCAGAGAACCCGGACATGTAAAAAAAACAGTGCAAAAATCTAATTAATTAAACTAATCCAATACTAACTAGAAATATCGATTTTGACATAATTTTGTAAGTACGTAGATGACTAAACAGTACAGCTTATATCCTGGTTTGCTGCAGATGACTTGGCATGTCCTCGCGACTGCGCTGGAGCCAACCTGTTTTTTTTCTTTCGACGAACAACAGGACTAACATAGCGTTCGTCAGTCCTTTTCCAGCAGCTGATGTCGCTTATCCGACTCAGCGATTGGTGGAGAGTTGGCGCGCTGTCAAATCCGGTCTCCAGCAGCTGCGCCAAACGCGGATGATGGAGCGAACACACCCCATCACCCGCAGCGGACAAGACCGTAAATATTGGTGTAGGTAGGCACTGGACCTTTCTTAATCCTATGAACACATCTGCTCGCGTAGAAAGGCATCAGGTAAAGTTGGACCGTCCCACTACGTCTGCGTAGGAGCCTAAGCATGGCGCATCCAAAAATGAAGCTAATGGGCGCTGAACGAACTACTGCTTGTTCCTATTCCACGAAGGGACGCATTCTAGATGCATTCCTGGATATTCGAATACGCCCTGAGAAGTTACGCAGAAGACGGGTTTTTTCGCGCAGCTCGGAGCATTCCTCAGGAAACCCCAACGCGTTCTTCTCATAAATCACTTCAGAAACAGTTTTAGTTTTTGGAAAAAGGAGATTTTCGACATTACAGAACTGCTCTTATGTTTGTGAACGGTTGAGTTGGAAGAAAGTTATCTCCGTTCGAACCAGCGGAGATTGCCCCCAGTTTCAAAAACCCCCAGCTAATCCCCAACGCTGAATTCCTCTCTGAATCAGGAAACTTTTATAATCATTTAAGTGCCTGGGAGTAAAAATCTTTTCCTCCAAAACAGCGTTCTCCTTTTCCCCCAACCGTCTTTTTTTGAAAAAGTTTATGTCTTCCTTGAATAGCTTGCTTCACTTACAAGGTGGACCGCTCAGGTCGTGGTGAGCTTTTCAAAAACAGTTTGCTGCATAATGTAGGGATCCATGCAAGGACTACACAGATGGGGTTCATTTTTGCTAAACGCTATTGGGAATGCCAAAAAAAACGTCAAATATCCTACTATATATAATCCGCTAAGTTTGTCTGTTGGGTGCGAATGTGTGTTGTGTGTTGTGTGTGTGAATGTATGTTTGTGTGTCTGTATGTGTGTTTGACCGAAAATTCATAACTTCTTTCAAAAACAGCGACTGTGCGCTCAAACTGATAATTATATATATGGAGGTCGACAGAGAAACTATTGCCGTAGGTGGAGGAAGTGATAAGAGCTGATAAGATACCATAGGGAAGTCTTGAAGAAACGAGGGTCGCCAACTCCATTAACACGCGTCACAGCGACGCTAGGACTTTGGTCCAAGAAGCAAGATAGGGGACAGGATGGGGAAACATTATTGTGGTGGTGGGAATTGATAACAACTGAAGATACCATAGGGGATCTTAGAAAGGCGAGTGGTCACCGACTCCATAGCGCGCGTCGCAGCGACGCTAGGACTTCAGTTCCAAGAGGCAGTATAGGGAACAGGATGAGAACATTATATTTCGCGGGTGGCTAGGAATTTATAACAGGCGAGCTAAGATATCATAAGGGCTGCTGTAGACAAGCAATGTCAGCCCATCAAACTACCGAGAAAGGTCTTGGTGGAGGGGGGCGGGCGGTGAGAGACGAGCGGCCCACAGGCCGGGCCACAGGCAACGCACGAGACATTGGTTCAAGAAGTAATATAGGGGGGCAGTATGGGAACATTACATTGCGTAAGATGGCTAGGAATTGACAACAGCTGATACATTAATAGCCAAGAAAATTCAGAGCCAGAGTTATAGCAAACCACCGAGAACTGCTTCCAGCAACGTAAGTTGCGAGTCATGGGGTATTACGGGACCATGTAAGGTGGGAGATCAAATTTGACATTGTCCGACGAGGGCTTTTGGGCAGTCCGTGATCTGCTCACATCACCGTAGGCAAAGTAATGATTGGGCGACATTCTTCAATGAGTCAAGATGTTTTCCCTCAGCAAGATCACTCAGTTTAGCGGTCGGAATTGCTTCCACCGCTAACACGCATCGAGTTTGCCGAAAAAAGGATGTATGAGAGTTGTTGCCGAGTGAGGAATGGGTAAGAGCCACTGTGATTTCGATATATTACCATCAGGAATCCTTCCAACCGCTATGCTGTCGCGATTTCCAACAAATCGTGACTCAAGAAATATGATATGAGCCCTAACACATGGCAAGTGTCTCATTAGAAGGGAGAAACATGCATGAAATGGGCCGGTTTTGAAACACATAGGAATTAGGCTCAGTGTTACTGCCCAGCCACGAAAACCTGTCAAGCATCAGTAACACAGGATTTAACCCTGCGCGCATAAATGCGCGTCAGCCAGACTGGTAATTTCTATAAGAATGGGCCATTTAGCCACCTCCATTCTGGTGTTCATTTTTCTCTGAAACGCCTCTGGAATGCCAAAATGGAGTGAAAAAGACAGTCCGTGGAAACCGACTGTTTTGGAGCCTGATTGTGGCTCTAAATCCACTCGCAACTTCGGCCAGTTGCTGCCTTATAGGGCCTTTATAAAGGTTGCCACTGGTATCTGATGAGAAAAGTAGTCGCCAATGGGGTCTTACTTGTAGTGACAGCGTAGTGTGGCACGTAGTTAAGAGTCGACGGCTAGTTGGAATGGGCTCCTAAACAATCGAGAGTGGAGGCTGCGCCAAACGACCGGATGGCCTAGGATTATCGTGGAGATTCTCAAGCGGACAGTGGGGAGGCGGGATGATGGTTTCGACTCCCTTGCTTGCACGTTTTTGCATTTTTTATTTTCGCGTTGTTTGTCGCTTTCCATATATGTCTATTATATAAATTTTATCTGCCATTCATAGGCACATTCTAAATAGTTATACCCCGCAGTCGGTGCCTCTTCAGCAATTTCGATTTCACATACTTAAAGACAGCGCCCGCGATGGACTTTGGTAGGTCTCAGGGTCAAATTTGTTAGAGCAGGTGGCCAATGGAGCACTAATCAAAAAAAAAGTAGGAAAGAGGTGTGGAAGAGCGTGAAATAAGACCCTACGAAGTTTTAAGGCATGTGACGAGTTTCGCACACCTTGTGAGTGAGTTCTTCCAATACACGTCGCCGCCTCGGAACTCCAGAAACTTAGTGCTTATCAATGCCAGCAAGCACTGACAACTGTTAACCAGTCGGGCGGGATTAACAGGGAAGGAGGCGTCAGCTCAGCCTTGTTGACTCGCCCGGTCGTCAACCAATCGATTTCGAGGCCGCAAGAGGGGGATTTTCCGCTGTGGTTGCGTATTCCGGCGTTCGTTTTCATTGAGGGTTTTTTTCACTTTGGTTGATCGCGGACGCTGCCTTTAGCAAGAACTTGTCTGAAAGTTGAGCTTCACATGTTATTCGGTGCCCTGATCACGACTATGGCATTTACTTTCAGCTCTTGTGCCATTTATCCCCAATTTGGAGCCACTTATTTCTCCCACTGGAGTCGCTATGTACATTCTTTTGAGGGACTTGGAGGGCCATTCTGACGCCAGATTGGGTTGACGTCAAGAATAAGTGTCAGAATCGTGATCAGGACCATCGATTACCTCTATAGGCACGCGTTCAGCCAAAAAATTTTTTTGACTTTCTTAGGTTGTGTATTAGGTTATGCTCTCACTCTGTCGAAGTCGTACTTTTCCAGGTTACCGGAGCCCCATTATTGGTACGGAGACAAACTAACAACAACGGTAAACTTCATCAAAAAAAGTAGGACGAAACGGTTATCATTCCTCCAGGTGCATTTGAGAAAGAGAAGGAAATCGAATGATCTGTCGGAAAGGGAGAACGACATCTTCGTTGGGCAAGCATTCGTAGGGGTCGACAAATGTCCAGGATGGTTTTTTACTGTTCTGCGGCTGCCCATGCCCATCCCAAGCATGATTGGACCTTATGAGCACCGAATCCGCAATACGGCTGCCCGACGCCCCGCCGCGTCATCGTTACGTCATCACCGCTCCAAAGGTGTGAAACTCTGGTCATCATTGCCGACCGAATGGTCTATCACAACACAGGAAAGTCAAAAAAAATTTGTGGCTGAAAGCGTGCCTATAGGGGTAATCGATGGTCCTGATCACGATTCTGACACTTATTCTTGATGTCAACCTAAGGCGTCAGAGTGGCTCTGCAAGTGCCTCAAACGAATGTACATAGCGACTCCAGTGGGAGAAATAAGTGGCTCCAAATTGGGGATAAATGGCACAAGAGCTGAAAGTAAATGCCATAGTCGTGATCAGGGCACCGAATGACATGTAAAGCTCAATCGGACAAGTTCTTGCTTAATGGTATGTGAAATCGAAATTGCTGAATAGCACCGACTACGGGGTATAACTATTTAGAATGTGCCTATGAATGGCAGATATCCGGGTAAAATTTATTAACAGACATATATGGAAGCGACAACAACGCAAAATAAAAAATGCAAAAACGTGCAAGCCAAGGGGAGTCGAACCATCATTCCCCATCCCCACTATCTGCTTGAGAATCCTCCACGCAAGACTTCAAACATCGAGCAGCTCCGGCAACGTCGCTACGGTCTACTAGGACATCATCTTCACCCCATTCACTTCTGATAGTTGGAACTAATAGTTATTGCGGACGTCCTTCCCTCCCTCCTCCTGCCCCACTCGACAGGAAAATTTTGGGAAAAAACCAGAATAGCGGCAGGAAGTTGGGAACATCTAGGAAATGATAGGTAAGAGGAGGAGCGGGCGGGGGTCGTATCAGAGGAGCGATTTAGGGGGGGGGTCATATCTTCCGAAATCTAGTACCAGTACCTAGGAGTGCCCTGATAGGTAATCAGAAAAAAAACCGTGGATAAATGCTCGGGCCCGCATAGATACAAGCTCCGACGCCTTTTATTTTGCTGACCACGGTCGCGAAGCTGTAGAAAGGAATGTCGTTAAGAATATCTGTGACTGAATATCTATATTTTTACATATTCGACATGGTGATGAGTAGGCTATGATACAGGTTCGATTTGCGGGTCACGATTCCGCTCACAATGTTTTTACTCGAAAAATATGTACGGGGTAGTGACACGCAACAGCATGAATTTTCGAGTTCATGGTCGTCTAGATGCTGCTGAAGGCAAGTTTCAATTTGGAGAATTCGTTGACCGGTGAGGAATTTCGTAGCGTGATATCTGTACGATCCACTTGCAAACCGTCAGCGTCCTCTCTTGACGGGAGAAAGTCGTAGAAGGTGTATGTGTTGGCGGCACGCCACGTCGTTATTCTGTGACTAACGGTATCTGTAGAAATCAGGGGTTTGCTTTTACAATGATGAACATGGACTATAGCTGATTTTCGACGATTGTCGTTGTCTCTTGCTCTTTTCACGCTCTCCCAGAGGAGATGTTGATTCTATGGGAGGTTGTTATTTGTTGAATTCTTTGTGGGACGTCGATAGGCACGGAAACGATGATAGTATGGAGAGATCCCTGGAATATATACGTTGGATGTGTGACGTTGTTCGATTCGTCTTAAGTGTCCCTAGAATGTATCGAATATTTCGGATGTGCGATCTCGAAGGTCGTTCCGAAAAAGGGTGATACGAAGTCATTTCGTACGCTTCTTTCGCTTTCGGACACTGCAGCTATCTTCCTGGGCTTGCATAGGAATCGGAATTGGCTGTCTGCTCGCACTCTGGCTTTTCACGAAAGAGCACGCCTTGTCAATTACCAGAAACCCGAGATGTAACCCCCCCATTATGGGCTTCGCGTCTTGGTTGGGCTGGTGGTTTTTAGCCGCGGAGCAGCCCCCAGGCTTCTCATTGCGTTTCTCATTGCTGTTCTCGTAGTATACACATTTTCAGTGATAATCGACTGAAGCGATTTGATAAACCCCGCCTATTCGGCCGGGAAGAATATTTCCGGGCATTATTTATACCTTACTGCCCCTTCCGAAAGCAGGCCAGCTTTTAACCGGATCTCCGACGGCGGATATTGCTAAGATTTCGTCCTCAAAGGTGGTTCGACCTCCTGAACAGAAAATCGCATCTGCTTGACACGAAACCGTGCTAAACATTTGTCCACGGGATGTTTGACCTCTTGAATACGAATATCGGATCCCCTGCCCTGAAGCTGGCTGGCGCCTACGCCACAGGCGCCAAAAGCGTCGCTATAATACCCCAAATCACCGAATTCGCTGGAAACTTGTCAATAGTTGTAGTTTGACCTGTTGAACATGAATATCACTTTGATTTTGAAAAAAACAATAGCGTTTCTTTAAGAGTCGTATGATCGTTCCGTTGGAAATCGCCGCGCTTGCTCAGTGTTCACAAGTAGTGGTATTCTCCTACGGAACCCTTTGAAAAACCAGGACTTCCTGTCGAGATGTCACAGCAGGGTGGAGGTTTGGTGGTGAGCTGTGAAGCAAGGAATTGCATACTTCCCGAGTCATCGAACGTCGAACCTTATCACTGAACCACCACGACTCGGTTCGACCTATGCGATTCCTTGCTTCACAGCTCGCCACCAAACCTCCAGCCTACTGCAGCATTACAAATTTAACCTCATAAGTTGCTTGTGAAATGCAGGTTGCAGTTTTGCTATCTATATGCCCATAAGTGTCACTTCAGTTTTTGCACGGCTCTTTGAAAAGATAGTAAAAAGTAAGGTGACTACTTATTTGAACCGAAACGGCTTTATTCCCAAAAATCCGCATGGATTCTCTACGGGTAAATCAACAGAAACTGCTTTACTTACTTCTCTCATTGACTGGACTAGCTTTGATGGCAGAAACCCTGTACACGTATTATATTTTGCATTTGCAAAAGCGTTTGATTGGGTATCTTACCGGAAACTCATTGCAAAATTAGAATCGCTGGGAACTTATCCTCTCATAGTGCGCTGGATCGAATCGTTCCTTTGATCATGCCAAGTACGAATTGGGGGTAGTTTTTCTTCGAAGTATTTGATCAGTGGCGTCCCTTAGGGTGAAGTCCTATCGCCTTTACTGTTCATTGCTTATACGGCCTGCCTCCCTACCTCCTTGTCAAGATTTGGGGTCAAATGCTTGATGTATGCCGATGATATCATATTGTACAAAGTTATTGAACGTGTGTTCGACTGCGAGGACCTGCAGAAAGTTATTGATCATATTGTATCTTGGTCGGAGAAGTGGGGATGACCCCTGACTCCTGATAAAACCAAAGTTTTCAGTAGCGAAATAAACGTTTCAGTCACAACTACAAAATTGGACCTCTAACTTCAGAGTCAGTTCAAGAAATAAAGGACCTTGGTTTCATTCCCTCCAAAACTTGGGTTTGACACACATTATAAGTTTCTGGTTTCTAAATAACAGAACTTATACTCTCCTCAAAGCATTGTTTGAAAAATCCCAAGGTATTACTGCAGGCCTATAAAGTCTATGTTAGACCTGTAGTGGAACATGGTACTTCAGTGTTCTCGCCGTAAAAAAAGGATAGTAAGCTCTTGGAAGGTGTGTAGAACAGTTTTACTCGTAAACTTGCCCTCCGATGTTTCGGAACGAGCTATGACACTCTACCAAGCGCAGCGGAAAGACGGCGTCTTTACGTCTCACCCAGTCTCCTTAATAGAAGATCGATCAATGACCTCATGATGGGTTTCAAGATCCTAACGGGTAGAGCAACGGTTAAATCGCTCCTGTATCGAGAACCCAAGTCAGGTCTCTTTTTTTTACGATCAGAGTGCTACACTTATTGAACAAAATTTTTGGCGAACAAATCTTCCAATTGTCACCTGGAACCTTTCGTATAAGGGCCACCAGGCTAGTTAATTCCGATATCTCCTAAGTTCTCGCATCTACGGGATTGTTTTACTTCAATTCTTGCGTCGTGTGGTTGTTTTTGGCTGTTGATTGTCCCGATTATTAAGCTCAGAGACACTGCGTCCACGATTAAATAAGCAAATAAATAAACATTTGCAAATAACTTTATAGAATCTATCGATCTACCTAGTTCTCCATTCGAAGATTCATGGTAAGTTGGCGGACCTGTTAAGCCTTCTCTCTCTTCAGAGACTAAAACTTTTTCGGCAACGTGTCCGTGTTTAGAATAGATGCTCCTTCTCAGTTGCTTCTTTCTGCGTTAATTCTTCTGTTTCAGAACAATAACGTTCGAGCTCGGAGCCAGTCGTAAGATGTTATCTTACTGGGAACAGTATTCCCGGAGCATCTGTTCTAAACACTACAAAACACACCTCCGTTGCTGACAAGCCTGGAGCAGCTGTAGATTGGTAAAATGAATGCTGGGAAGGAGTGGTTGCCCGATGGCTTCGAGAGAGGGGGTGTTCGAGCATTCATGGTGCTAGTAAAACGCCGCAATGCTGCCACATTCGCAAACTTCATAAGTTCATGCGAGGCAGGCATCTGACAGTGACGACACGACCCATTTCATCGACTCTCAAAGGGGAGCACTCAGCACTAACCCAGCTGCCTTTTCTAGGGACACGAATAGATTTGGATACTGTTTTTTATGCAAAATAAATTGGCACTCGTGTTCACGAGTTCAAACTTCCTCTGTGGACCAGTTTTCAACGATTTTTGTGATCTATTGTATTTCGGCGTTGAAGCCTGTAGGGCTTGCTTCAGGGAGTTTCGGGCAAAGCTGACGTGATAGTCGTATTCAGGGTGGTGAACTACACGAATGGGCCAGTTTCGGCTAATTTTGGAATTTATGGTGTTGGCGCCTGCGACTGTAGCGCAGGCGCTATGCCGGTCGCCGACCAAGTGGATGTGATATTCCTGTTCAGGAGGTCAAGCTATGTTGTAGACAGGTTTCCGGTCAAATCTGTCCGCGGAGGAAAAAGCTGGTAAAAAGTGGCCTGATGGGTGGAGCAGCAAAGGGTAGATAGTGCCAATTGTCTTTGAATTGTCAAAGGTGGTGTTTGGGCGCGATTGTCCGGTGCATTTGCTGTTAATCACTTTGCGGCAGCGTGGTCCATTCAACTGAGGAATGCTGAAGCAACGATCGTGTCCACTTCAAAATGTTTGCTGCAAAGCACCAGTTGCATCCGGCTGCAATCTAGCTCCATGGCGGAGAAGACTTTGTGCAAAACTGGAGTCAGCGTCTCCCGGAGAGAAGTATACGTGCTTGCATTTAATTCGCTTATTCCAGAGCTCGCCCCCCCCCCTCTTGAGCTCAAAAGGGAGTCTCTGTCTTACTGTTATTCTAGTTTTTTTTTCAAAGTTCTTCAAACTGTCGCTGCACGGCATCAGCGACCAGAAATTTGTGACTTGAACAGTGCTCCAACGAAAGCTATGGGATAATCTAAGAGATTATCTTAAAAGAGAAAATTGCGAGAAGTAGGAGGCCACTCACAGGAGAGCGTACACAATTATAGGGTCATTGTCGCACATAGTAATTTTTTTGCTTCTTGCAGGCAACGGGGCGCAGACGAGTCTGAACGAATTAAGTGCACGATTAAATCAGCGAGAGACTTTATGGAAAGCGATGCATTCGTGACGATAAGAAAGGATAAAATCACTGTCAGTGGTATCAGGGAACAGCTGAATATCGTGTGTTCGACTACACAACGTAGGTTTCTACTATTCTTCCAGTTAGCAACATGGTGCATCCCTGGTTATCAAACTGAAATTGGACTGAAATCGAAAAGTTCAAATCAGTTATAATAGTATAAAATCGGTAACTGATAAAGATGGTCTGGTGAGAATATGTGTGATAGGTGACAGGAAGTGCTAGCAGCTGATGAGAACGGTCATACCCATGGTGTGGGTTTGACCGCCTTCTACCACCCTAGTAGCAGTGAAACTTTGCACTCAAGAAGTGATAAAGGGGCACGATAGGAACAATACTGGTGGAGAACAGGATGCAGCGTTGGTAATAGCTGATAGGAATTGATAGGGGTGTTGAGAAGGGAACCCTAAACACTCATAATAAGAGTGAAGGCAACAGCGAAGAGCTTTGTTCCAGAGGGAGGTGGGGTGGCAAAGGAACATGAGTGATACAGAGTGGTACTAGCTGATAGGCTTCGATGAAGTGCATTATGAAGATCTCAAGTAATAGTAATTAACAGTAAGAGTAAGATGGTGTCCAATGTGTGGGGTGTTCCGTGGACATTGATCATAGTTTATGGGTAGTAGTGTAGCGATCGATATGGGTTGATAAGAGTCGAGAGCTTTGCTACTTTGCTTCAACCACCACTATAGATCGCTGACGGCAACCGCGTCTGGCAGTGAACCGCAGGCTGAGGACAATTCGTATTTTGTTAGCGCCCGCTATGAGCCAGTGGCTCATAATGCCCCTGGTGGACCAATTCTTCAACGCTCTGCAAATTTTCGCCACAGTATTGCCCGGAGTGCCATTTCTGCCATCCTTAAGCGCACTGGACACTACCGTGAGGTTTCCTTCCGGTGAGACGCCAACGGCCGGCCTTTCTTCGCCAGGCACTCTTTCGAGGCGAGGTAGAGTGTGCAAAATACACCTAACCGTCACAGTGCATTTTCCAGCAATATGTAGAAAAATAATTGAAAATAGCTCGGGCAGTGGGTTAAAATTGAATCAGGAGAGAGGATCGTGCAACATACTGCGCTTTGTTACTTCCGATATTCTAATGACATCAAAAGAAAGAACTACACCGAGATACTTGACAATCATTAAAAAGTGGTAAGAAATGTGACGAAATTTGATTTCATAAAATTTAATCAATTGGTATGATTACTTACCACACGTCGTCCTTCCACAAAAACTTTGGAATTTGGTACTTCGAAAGCTCTAACACCTTGAGCAATGATGACCGCAAAGCCTCTTATCAGTCCCTATCACTTGTTATGGCTTTTCGTCGCTCACCGTTCCTGACCCCATTTCACCCCCTATATCACCTGCTGGAACCACCGCTGACCCACGGTATGGAAACAGTGGCCTTATGTTTCCCTTATCCAATCTTATCAGATGCTGGCAGTTTTTGTTACCAACCTAGTGTTCCTTTTATCTTGGAACCAACCCCTTACTGTTGCTGTGACTCGCGTGATGGACTCAGTGACCATACCCTTCCACCATCCCTCGAATCTTATCAGCAGCTGACAGTTCTTGTCATCCACCAATAATGTTCCTGTCCCATACCCTACATCATATGCTGGAGTCAGCACGTGGCTGATACTGTGACGCGCATTACGAATATGGCGAGAGTCCCCTTCTGTGGCCTCTTATCAGATATTATCAACTGATAACAACTTCACCTCCTACCACCCACCGATAGTGTTCCCGTCGTACCCTCTACGACTTCTTGGAACCAATACCACGCTGCTACTGGGAGCGGCGCTATGAATTTCGTGTCAAAGAGGACGCACACGCACGCACGATTATATATGGTAGAATTGCAACCGTTGTCCCAATGTAGCGCTGAAATCTATCCTTTTGTCCATTCTTTTCTCGGAGTTAGTACCAAAAATCTCCATAACTTTCACACGAAAATTCAGCAACCTGTTGGAGCAGCCTTTGAAGCATCCTACCGCTTGATGCGTTCTCCACTACTGTAGGTTTCTTTTTCTGGAATGCACTCCCGCATTCGGGCAGTTTAACGCTTGAATAGTCCTCTCTCAGGTTGATGATGAAAGATAGTCATAGTCATAGTGATACCAGTTGGTGCTGTTCATGGCAACTGAGTAAACAACCGTCATGCATCTGAACTCCGGTCTCTTTAGGTCTTACATGATGTCGATAGCTGTAAGAGCATAAGAGTGAGTTGTGTACGAACTACTGAGAGCCTGATACCTGAATCAATCGCATTATGGCAGTAAGCGGTGCTGCGGATCGTGATGACGCATTCAACCTTTGTCCGTTGCTGTCATGTCACTCGTCAATGGGTTTTCGCCCCCCTCCCTCTATACCATTTCTTTGAACCAAGGTCCAGACCCTGCAACCTGCCCTACAAAGTTGCTGACCCTCCGCATCTAAGGGCCCTTACCGAATTTTATCAGATGTTGCCAAGGTCCCACAGACCCTGCAACCTGCCCTACAAAGTTGGTGACCCTCCGCATCTAAGGGCCCTTATCGAATTTTATCAGATGTTGTCAGCTTCTGTCACACACCAATCATGACCACTTCCCTTCCCCTATACCACATCTCGAAATCAAGGTCCCACGTTCACTGCAACCTGCGCTAAGAATTTGGTGACACCCACGTCTAAAGTCCCTTATCGGATCTTATCAGATGTTATCAGCTCCTGTCAGCCACCACCCTACCGTGTATATAGTTTCTTGGAATCACGGTCCCGCAGCTGCTGCAAATTGCGCTACGAATTTGGTCACCCTTCCCTTCTAAAGCTCCTTATCAAATCTAATCAGATGTTATCAGCTTCTGTCACCCACCAAATATGTTCCCGTCCTGCTGTGCATATCACTTCTTGAAATCACGGTCATGCAGCTGGTGCAACTTGCGCTACGATTTCGGTCACCCTCCCCTTCTAAGGCCCGTTATCATATCTTATTAACTGATATCACTTCCTTTCACCCACCAATAGTGTTCCCGACACACCGCCTACATCACTTCTTGAAATCAATGTCTCGTCACTATTGGGACCGACGCTATGAATTTCGTGACAAACAGACCGACGGACGACACACACACGCGCGGACATAGCGGATTATATGTAACCAGTTTGGCTGTCGCGCACTACTCGCCGTCGCAATGGTTAACATGCGTACTGGTCACTGTACAGGATTACTGTGTTGCCCACTAACACTTGGCTTAATTCCCAGGTTTCGAAATACGACCGATTGTAATGCATTTCTCTTTTTTAATGAGCATTTGAAAGTCGGCTGCATATCAAAGTCTGAGAACACCCACCATTCGTTGGAAAGAGGACAGCCTAGCGGTTGAAAGAGATACGATGGTATTAATATCAAAATCCTATTGAAATTACGTCCTAGCACTTCCACTGAGCAGCTTTCACATATCTGTCTGTTGTTGGCTCTTATCATTCATCAATGGCAAACAATTCGAGCCATTACTTTTTGTCGAAATCGTGGATTTAGCGGTCGTTCCAACTACATCGCTGAAGAATAAAAACATCCGAATTCACTACGGCTTTGCCCATTGATTCTGGGCTACAAAAGCTAGTTCACACAACTTGTCTCGTAAAACCAATTCCTGAGTTACGTGCTTGAAGCAGATCCCATGTTACCACAGTTCGTGTTATAAATTTTTAAGGCTTCCTCTCCAACTGTGGTATCTTATCAGCTGATCAGCTGTTATGACTTCTGGCCACTCACCGATAGTGTTCCCATCCTGCCCTCTATTCTACTTCTTGGAACTTTTACCGTCGCTGTGGTCCGCGCAATGAAGTTAGTGACCCTCCTCTTCTGAAGCCGCTTATGCTTTCTTATCAGCTGTTATCACTTCCTGCCACCCATCAACAATGATCCTATCCTGCCCCCTACATCACTCTTTGGAAGCAACGCTCTACTATCGCTGTGAACGGCGCTGTGAAGTTGGTGGCGCTCTCGTTCTAAGCCCCCTTGTGGTATCTTATCACCTGTTATCATAGCCGTCACCCACCAATAATGTTCCCATCCTGCACCCTATCTCACCTCTTGGAATAACGCCCGGTCGTTACTGTGAACGACGTTACAATTAGACAACTAACCCCTTCTAACAAGGGAGGTCGTTCAGGCCGTGGTGAGCTTTTTCGAAA